>ML780315.1:243415-302708 GCA_009831015.1 Picea engelmannii | reverse complement strand
TGGAAATCCCTCTTACCCTACATATCCACAGTACCCTGCAAACATTTCCCAATTACTACCTAGATTCAACCCACCACAGATGCAAGCTTTACTCCCACCTCCTATACAACAACAATTTACAACCCCCTTGAATCCTAATCAGCGACAACAAGTATTTATAAATCCCAATCAACAACCACAAAACCAACATGCCCACAATCCACTAAGACCAACAACAATCCTTGCCCAACCAGTCCCTAACCCCAATAATCGACCCACCCACCCTGTGCAGAATACAAAAGTTCAAACCTTTCCCACCTATGAAATTCAACTAGGATCAGGGAAAGTTATAAACCAATCAAATCCTGCAGTAATAATTCAGGAAGAAAATAATAATTCTGAGAAAGAAAACACTCAAACCACTCCTGCAGAAGAAGAGGCCTCTCCTCCTATCCCAATCACTTCTCATTCTGTACGAGTACCCCAACAAATTAATCTTCCACCTTGCCTCGAAAGACTGTTAGTGAAGAAACCCGACCCACCCTTGTACAGAGATATAGAAGATGAATTACGAAATGTGTGCATAAAAATACCTCTGCTACAAGCTATTAAGGATATCTCTATATACACCAAAATTATAAGGGATATTTGCATTAAGAAACCAAGAAGGAAGAAGAGGGAACCTCCCCTTGTTCAGGTAGTGGGACAATTATCTGAATTCATTTCTGAAATGCTATACAAATATAATGACCCTAGAAACCCAGTTGTCACTGTTGAAATTAATGGTATTTATCTACCAAATACACTCATTTATTTGGGTCTAGCTATTAATGTAATTCCTTTTGACACTATGCAGAAGCTCCAAATCAACCAGTTAAGACCAACCCAAACCATGATCGATTTGGAAGATAAGTCAACCATTAGCCCTGCAGGAAGTCTAGATGATGTCACAGTCACTCTAGCTTCTTGGGAATATCCAGTAGAATTTTTAGTCATCTATTCTAAATCATCCTCCAAACCAAGACACCCTATGGTTCTTGGCCGCCCTTGGCTGGCCACAGCAGATGCCTTTATCAACTGTCGGTCTGGTGAGATGACTATATCCAATGGCACACATAGCCAAAAACTTGTCCTCTTCCCTCCTGCCCAACCGACACATGAAATACCTATTTGGTTAGAAAACCCTTATGGAGAGGAAGATTGCATCAGACCTCTGTTAACACTTGAACAATTAAGAGGAATACAAGAACAATTAGATGAACAAGTCTTAAGCTTATTTTTAGCTGACACAAATTGCATTGAATATCCAAGGTCTTTTGCAGAATTGTCACATGTTTTTAGTTCTGAATTTCAACAAAATTAGCACCCTGATATCACTTAATTATACACTTTATCACCAGCCCCCTCAGATAAGGAAGAAAATAATGAACTTGTTGAGATTATCCCAGGAAAACTTTTGTATATCAACTCTAGTTTGGAACCAGAACAAAAGACACAAGTGATTGAAATGCTCCAAAGACAATTTGATGCCTTTGCATGGGATTATGCAGACATGAAAGGCATTCACCCTGACACATGTACATATCATATCTACACTAATGACCAAATCAGACCGGTTAGACAACCTCAATGAAGGATGAATCCAACCCTTAAAGATATTGTAAAAGAGGAATTGCAAAAACTCCTTCGAGCAAATCTCATATACCCCATTTCAGATAGTCAATGGGTATCTCCACTTGTCATAGTTCCCAAGAAAAATGGTAAGTGGAGGATATGTGTAGAATTCTGGGAGTTAAACAAAGCCACCCATAGGGATTACTTTCCCTTACCATTTATCGATCAGGTGTTGGATACCCTGTCCAGAAAGAAGTATTTTTCGTTCTTGAATGGGTTTAATGGTTACAACCAGATACAAATAACACCTGAAGACCAGGAGAAGACCACTTTCACCTTCCCTTCGGGCACATATGCTTATAGGGTGCTCCCTTTCAGACTTTGTAATGCCCCAACCACTTTTCAAAGAGTTGTCCTAGCCATTTTGTCTGACTTGACCAATGATTGTGTGGAAGTCTACATGGATGACTTTACAGTCCATGGACAAGACTTCCAGGAAGCATTGGATAATTTAGAAAAGGTCCTGATTAGGTGTAAGGAAACTAACTTTTCCTTAAGTAATGAAAAATAAAAAATGATGCTCACTGAAGGTATTATTTTAGGACATCACATTTCCTGTTCTGGCATGAGAGTTGATCCGACAAAAATTTATATCATCACACAAATCAGAATACCTTCCTCACAAAAGGAAGTCCGCAGATTTTTAGGACATGCTGGCTACTATAGAAGATTCATTCCGAATTTTACAAGCCTAGCTACCCATTTATTTAAATTATTATCCAAAGAAGCTGAATTTAAGTGGGATGATGAATGCCAAATATCTTTTGAAATTCTAAAACAAAAATTGTCAACTACCCCTATATTAAGAGGACCAAATTGGTCCCTTCCTTTTCATATCTGTACCGATTCCTCAGACACAACCCTTGGGGTAGTCCTTGGACAAAGAAAAAATCAAGTGCCCTATGCTATTTACTTTTTCAGTAAAAATCTGTCTCCAGCTGAAGTTAATTATAAGGTCACAGAAAAAGAATTGCTAGCTGTAGTCCATGCTATCAATAAATTTAGACACTATATTATAGGATATCAAGCTTTTGTACACACTAATCATTCAGCCATCTGATTCTTAATGAACAAACCTGTAACAATTCCTAGAGTTACACGATGGCTCTTATTATTACAAGAATTTAATATCAACATTATTGATAGACTTGGTAAAGATAATCTTGTGGCTGATTTCTTATCTAGAATGATTGATCTAGGAGATAATGCACCAGTAGAAGATACATTTCCTGATGAAAATTTATTTGATATTTCTACATTCACTCCGTGGTATGCAGATGTTGCTAACTATCTTGTGACATGGAAGATGCCTCAGAAATTGTATCCTAGAGAAAAACATAAAGTAATTAAACTAAGTGCAAATTACATGTGGCACGATGATTGCCTCTACAAAACAGGACCAGATTTGGTGATCAGGAGATGTGTAAGGGAATATGAAATTCATGATATTTTACAAGCCTTCCATGATGGCCCTTGTGGAGGACACTTCACAGACAAAAGGAATGCTTACAAAGTTCTACAATCAGGTTACTAATGGCCCCATATTTTCAGAGATGCTAAAACCTATTTATTCAATTGTGATGAATGTCAATGAATGGGTAAGCCTACTGCATGAGATCAAATGCCACTTCAAGCCTAAGTAGTCATTGAACCATTTGAGAAATGGGCATTAGATTTTGTAGGGCCCATTAACCCTGCATCTATAAAGAAAAAGTATATACTTGTATGCACTAACTATGTGACTAAATGGGTTGAAGCAAAGGCTTTACCAGCTATAAGTGAACAATCAGTGGTAGATTTCCATTTTAATGATATATTTACTAGATTTGGTGTACCGCGAGAAATTGTGACTAATCAAGGAACTCAATTCACCTCTCATCTAGTCAAAGTTGTTATAGAACAGTACCAAATCAAACACAGGAAATATACACCCTATAATCCACAAGCAAATGGACAAGTAGAATCCACCAACAAAGTTATTGAGTCCATTCTTACCAAAACAATACAGCAGCACCATAAGGATTGGGATGACAGATTATTAGAAGCCTTATGGGCTTATAGAATCACCCGGAGGAATACAATAGGACATACACCCTATGAGTTAGTGTATGGGAAGCAGGTGCTTCTCCCTATAGAATTTTAGATCAAAACCTTCAGGACTGCAGTACAAGTTGGCATGAACTTGGATGGAGCCCAACAACAAAGACTCTTGTAGCTTAATGAGTTGGATGAAACTAGGTAGGAATCACTTCAAAGGACTACCCTCATTCAAGAACAGAGAACAAAATTGCATGACAAGTATCTCAAAAAGAAAAAATTTCAACAAGGAGATTGGGCCCTATTGTATGACAACATATTCAAGAAATTTAAAGGTAAGTTAACCACCCGTTGGATGGGACCTTACGAAATTGACACTATCTACAATAATGGTTCAATCAGGATAAAGACAATTGATGAACAATAGACACCACTACTTGTGAATGGTCACTGGTGCGAGTTTACAACAAACCTCTATCAAAAGAAGAATTCCTGACTCATATACTATAGAATTTAGACATGCAGATGATCAGTAAGGAAGGAGATCCTCCTACTGACCCACATTGATTGATTGGTTTATTTGAAACTTTTTGTACATATGTGTGGATCGAATTTTGTTAATAAGCTGAAGGTAACAAAAGACTCTTACCTCCTTTTGTTTTACTTTCGCAAATTTTCTTTTCTTTTGTAAGAAAATTTTTATAATCTATTTGATCCTTCATGAACTTGTTAAACATCAGTTGTAGGCATCAAGAATATTCTGTTTTGTTTCAGTACCAGAAATCTTGTTCTGGTCCAGTACCAGTCCGGTACTATAGTCTGTCCTTCTACAATGCTATCAAGACATATTATCAAAGCATATTTCAAAATCTTATGTCAATTAATCTGAAGTATGAATCCATGCAACAACCACTTAAGATGGAACCACAAAGCCAAAAGCACTATCAAATGGCAGCCCTTCTGTTGGCAACTAAAGGGAAGTATTTTAATTTCTTTTGGTTCTGTTGCTGAGAAGTATTTTAATTTCTTTTGGTTCTATTGCTGAGAAGAACTTTAATTTCTTTTGGTTCTGTTGCTTAGAAACAAAATAAAAAGAGGGACACAATCTTTATCTATGAGAACCATAATCCACTTTAAATACTAGAAGTTGCCTTTACCCAGTATTTCAACATGATTTAAAGAAAAATATATATATTATCCTATAAGCAACTACCTCATCCTAACCAGACTTCAATAGTATTCATCGGATTATCTTATTAAAAGTAACATATGAGTATATGAACACTCTCTACCATGGGCACACTACCAAAAATTTTATGGCAGAGGATGTACCAGTACCCTAAGGAAAATTTAGGTCATTCTCTTATGGACAACTTCAAACAAAATTATACATCTGGATCACTCTAAAGAAATAATGTGCATAAAAGTTTTTTTTTCCTTCGGGAAAATCTTTAAAAGACATACAAAAGAAGAGTATATGCCTTCCAACCCAATACCATCCCACCATATAAAAAGGCTTTTAGATGAGCCTCCCCTGTCACTGTACAAAGCACTCTTTAAATACAAACCAAAATAGGTGACTATGGACAAGAAGCCTCTAATGGAAAAAGGGTTTAAGAGACTAACCCACCGGGATACTGAATAGGTCTGCTGGTAGCGGGTACTGGTCTATGGTATGACTAGGCAAACCCATCAGGGTACTGAACAAGCCTGTTGGCAATGGGGCATTCTACCTGGGGAAGGCACCTCTCACTAATTATCGCAATTACCCCACTAGAGTACTGAACAGGCTTGCTGGCAGTGGGCTATGGTTGAAAAATGTCTCATTTATACTTGTCTGACTGAAAAATCCACTTTTTTCCATCTAAAACAAAAAGAGTAAAGGTCATTATTGGCTTTCATGAGATACAAAACTCCAGATTAATCAACAACATAATGTCCATTTGAGAATCACCCTAAGTCAACTTACGGGTCTGACATATAAATCCTACACTATCTAAGAAAGAAACTTCTTAAGAGTGGAGCCCTAACTAGGGAGTCTAATCTACTTATATTGTAAAATTTATCTATAACAACCAATGATAGTAAATATTTGAAGTAAGTTAGGTGAGATCTGTTCTTCTGGAAAACATATATGTATTCCCCTGTTTCACTATTGAATGCTACCTTTGTCAATAATCCATTAAAAGAAGGGCAATTTCATTTTTGGCATGAGATCATATGATAAGTGATAAGTTGTACTTCTAAAATTGGATTGATTTCTTTTTACTCTTGTCATCTTTTCTCCATTATGATATCAAATGTTGAATCTTCTTGCCTATAGATATACAACATCTTCGACATGGGGGAAGGTCAAAGAGCCCCTTTAGAACTCTTTTCCAGACTTACATGATCACCCTGTAGAACCAAATATAAAAGAAGATAAGCACATCAGAAGTACAGGACATTCCCGTACCAAGTTTTCAAGAAGCTTCAGTCTAAAAGGATGAATTTTGACAATTTACAAGTAGTCACACATGCTATGGGTATCAATCATACAAAGGTGAAAGCAAAGGTAACATGGTATTTATTTTCCTATTCTCATAAAACTACAATAAGTATGAAAATCTATACTAGATCTTATGACCTTAGTATTAAATCCATGCGCCTATCCCTCATACCCATATACCTAAACCTAATTAATCCTCTCATAGCTCTTGAACATGGTTAAAGGCAAAAATCATATCAAAATATGAAGCATGCATAGCAATGATAAGCCACAAATATATTTCATCCTCAAGAAAATTCACGAACCTATCTTATACCATGAACCACGATCCAACATTACTTTCACAACCCGAACGTCTAATCACCTATCCCAAAATGATGCCTTGAACACCCGATGTCTTATCCTCATCATTACAATAACAGGTAGAAATTAAATGGCTTATCTGGTGGTGAAGCCATCCAATTAAGCCTCATTTGGTCATAATTTTTCCTTACAACACCCTCACTTAAACATACCATTCGCAACACCATCACCATATTTCCCCCTGTCGTGAGATTTTCTCCAGTCCCGAGCCTGCTCCTTTTCGGTACCAAACCCTTCATCAATTAACTAAACCCTTGTGCTACAACTAGATCCTTTTCTCAACTTATAACGATGGTTGTTACTAGACGCAAACTGGTTTTCCAAATTTATAGGGAAACCGAGGAGTACCAATTATGTCAAGAAAAATATGCTAGATTGGGGTGGATACCGTTTCTGGAAAAATTTACAGGCTAGCACAAGAAGATTTCTCAGGAATTTATACAGAGCTATGATGGAGAGAGCACACATATAGGCAATTTACAACTAATAATCAACAAAGTGACCTTAAGGGAGGTCATGGGACTACCAAGCAGGGGAGATAAATACTTCAAAGGTGTAGGAATTGACAATGAAATGTGCCAATAATTCTTGAAGGCCGATCATCAACACCCTGACTAGAAGAAGGGGATCCCTAGGAACGACATCAAAGAAGAATATCATCCAATGATTACCAGTCTTCAACGATTTGTCACCTTTGAAGGAAGGTATGTCGTGACCTTCATCTATCATCTTAGGCTCCTATTACATTTTGAAGGAGGCCCTGAAATTGATTTTCCATATTTTCTATGGACAAGTTTGAATAAAATGGTAAAACGTGTTAAATCCATCTCCAAAGTAGAGAAGACTAGCATTTACCATCAAGGTCTCATTAAAATGCTAGTTTTACATGAGCTTAGGAAACAAAGGATTAGTTGGAAAACCCTTATCATACAACACCTTCCCACAGAAAACAAATCTATGGAAGAAACCCAACATACTCCAAAGAAAAGTAAGGAACCCCAAGAGAAAAAGAACAAGAAGGATAAGACAACTCCACCATCATCTAGGGTAGTGAGCCAACATGAAAAAGCAGGGTCCTCTTCCACAGTCAACAAGACTTCTAAAAGCTCCGAATCAAAAGGTAAAAACAAATTAGTTGAGGAGAATTCCACGGTGGTAGTTGAGAAAGAGGGCCATCAGACAAAAATGATGAAGAAAGGGAAGCATAGCTCAGAAACTAAAAGTAAACAGTGTGTGGCACAACCCCCTGTCACCATTTCACAATTAGAGAAGAAGAAAAGGAAGCCTGTGAGCATCCCTGATCTGGTACCTCCTTGCAAAAGAACTACGAGGAGCATGACAAGGAAGGGAAAAAAAATAGTCAGTCCTCATACACCAGAAGATCCAATCGACCTTACCTCCCCTTCTGAGGATTTACCAATCCAAGATGACATCTCTAGTTTGACCGAGGAGCAAGCCACTATTACTTTATGTGGGATGAGGGAGGAAGTCGAGGAAAGGGAGTGCACCCAGCCAACAATGGTATAATCAACAAAGAACTTGAAAAAAGAACAAATGAAGAAAAGGATTGGGGAATTGCAAAAACAAAATCAGGAACTCCAATAGGAAGGAAAGGAATATCAACTCTTGGATAGATATATCAAGAAAGAAAATGATCAATTGAAAGCAACCAACCAACAAATTCAAGATGACCATGAAGAGACTTCTAACAAGCTCAAGAAGGTATTATGACTCCTACAATATGTTAGGGTCATCAAAAGGGAGCTGAGAGAAGAGGCTTCATCCATCAACATCATTGATCCACCAAAGTAAAGAACACAGTCTCAAGTTTTGAAAAAAAATTTGGGTTTTGTTTTCAGTTGCATGAGGACATGCAATGATTTTGGCATGGGGGAATGTTGAGACCTGAAATTGACATCCCCATTACCCTATTATACTCTTCACCTATACCTTTTTGGCCTACCTAAAGCTCGAGTGAATGACAAGAACGCTACCAATTGTCAGTAATAAGGTCATAAGGTAAAGTATGGTTAATTCATGCAATTTTTGGTTTATTGAGTTAATGAATTAAATATTTCATGTACTAATGCTCGATTTGCCATATGTGAATCCTTGACCTCTAGATGTCTAACATTCCTATACCAGCTCAGCTATCCGGTACCTGTGCACCAAGACTGCTACTGTCCGAATCCGTTACCAAATGCATCCGGTACTAAATCTTACCTGTTGCAATTCGGTACCAACAACACACATTGTTATGATCCGATACCAACAACGACGTTCTATCATGATCCGGTACCACCTTTTACGCTCTGTCATGATCTGGTACCATCTACTTGTTACGATCCAGTACTAATATGGAAGAGCCTAATGCACTAAATTAAGTGCCAGATCTCACCTAAGTCAATTGGTAGATGTATATTTTCTATGATAAGAATAATTTGTTGATTGTCTCATCCTCATGCACTTCATGTCATGAGGATGAAGCTAAAGATGTAACCGAATGATTAAACTTAACAACTGATTGATTTGCAAATCACTTCGCCTCCTTGTGTTTCACGATTCAGACTATTAAATAGCCGTGGGAAGGATGGTAGAAGAGTAGGAGAGTTAGAATATCATCAATATGTAAGCAGCGTATGATAGTACAGAACATATCCTGAGTGAAAATTAATGGAAAGCCATTTTATCTCCATATTATGATTATCTATGATTAAGAAAGAGTTGAGTTGTTAAAGAGAGTTTTGATTTTATGTTTTGAAGTGTGAGTGAGAGTAATGTGTATGTTAAAAGCAAGCTTCCTGTAGACTTCAGTAGCTGACCCATTGAAGCGGCAAGGGCCCACCGCCCAACAAAGGTCAGCCTCTTCATAGATTAGCATTAGTGTTTGTTTTTAGTAGTATAAACATTGAATTAGTGAAATCTTTAACTCTGTTAGATGATAACAGTACATCTTAGATTAAGATTTCCATTCTATAATTGCTTAGAGATCTTTAATTGCTCTATTTTTGCATATGCCCTGTTTCTGTTCTCATGAATTTGATTTCCTTGAGTGATCATAGATGTTGGCAACAATAGTCAAAACTACTTGGATAAGAACTAATGAAGTTCCTTGTGAGCCACAGCAGAACCAACATATTGACTATTGAACTACCCATGCTATGTTGATTGATGTGTGATTTCCTTTCAGAAAGTGTGGATTGCATAGTTAGTTTTCTGGGTCAGACATTAGAGTTGATCTATCAAACTAATTCCATCTCATACTTGCATGTGCCATAATGTAATAGATAGCCTCTCTGTGAAAGACAACCAAAGTACATTGTAGTTTTCTATTTTGATTTGTTTCCAGCATACATAATCTAGTTTGATTCTATACTCGTGACATTAGAAATTACCTTTCTTACTGGTGTCTTGTAACTCTGTTGAATACGAATCCCAGATTGATAATTAATGAGTGCATTATATTAGACATATAAGTAGCACAACAATCATTATATACATATATAGGGCTTCTACCGGCTTATCTTGTGTTGTGTTATGCAATGTGTGATTGGTTTATAAATGGCCCAAATGTCTGTCTAACAGATAGTTAGCTAATGCATTCATCAATGTATTTAGACATCTAGGAATGTGTTGATACTCAATATAATCGAAATAACGTTCCAAGAGGTGAATTCGTAAATATACCCATAACAAAGTAGGACTTCGAATGGCATAGAAATTACTTAGCTGTAGTACTACTAGTTACGAATCGAGTCGTATAACCAGGTGGAAGATACCAAGCAAAATAGCATCAATCAACAATTCGATGAGGGCGCTATATTCTGCAATATTATTGGTCACATGACCAAGCCACACACCTCGCAGACTAATAAGTTTGCTTGTAGGTGTGTAAATTTCCCACGCAGCAAAAGCAAGGTTCTAAGTACTACGACTAGCACCATCGGCAAAGCCAATGTGGGGTAGCAAAGAGTTCGACATCTGGAAACCAAGCACAATGTAACATAAGCGGTCGAGGGTAGAGACCAAATAACAAAAAAGCATACTACAGTAACGCGCACAAAGTATGATACAATAAAATACAAGCACTCATGCACAGGTGATCTTAGGCATAGTACTTGTTTAAGTACAACCCATTTCTAGGTTCACTCAAAGGGATAACATTGTAGTCTACCAACTCGTAAGATTCTTTCTCCAAAACCCGTCTGACGATATAAGGACCTTGCCACATAGCTTCAAATTTTTTGGCTCCTAGCATATCCAGATCTTGTTCATAAAGAAGAACCAGATCACCTTTGGAGAAAATGAGTGGCCTAACATGTTTGTCATATTGGGCTTTGATGCATTTATTCTGGGCTTCTATAACCAGGGTGGCATTGCGACGGGTTTCATCTAATTGCATGAGATACAACAGATGTTCTTCTTCGGCAGAAGTGTTTGGGAGAAGTTTGACGGCTAGTTTTAGAGAGGGTATCTGACATTCAATTGGAAAGATGGCTTCTAGAACATAAACTAACTGGAATGGTGTAAACCCAGTAGCAGACTTAACAGACATCCGGTAAGCCAACAATGCTGAAAACAACATTGTGTGCCAAGTTGTTTTGTGAATCCCTATCATTCGTTGAAGCATGGTAATGAGGACCTTTTTTATTGCTTTGACTTGGCCGTTGGCTTGTGGGTAATAGGGTGTTGAGTTTTCATGGCGAAGACCCAACTTTTCAGTGAGTTCGGACATCATGAAGTTTCTAAAGTGGCTACCGTGATTAGTAACAATAGCTTGAGGCACACCAAAATGAAAAATGATGTGATTGAATATGAATAATGTTGTAGTCCTTCTGGTATTGTCGAATGTTGGCATTGCCTTGGCCCATTTCGTAAAATAATCTACAACTACAATAATGTGTCCATGCCCCCCGACCGAGTGAGGGTGACATGTCATGAAATCGATACCCAATTTCGCAAAGGG
This sequence comes from Picea engelmannii, assembly GCA_009831015.1. NCBI lineage: Eukaryota > Viridiplantae > Streptophyta > Pinopsida > Pinales > Pinaceae > Picea > Picea engelmannii. Next base: position 291,201 of record ML780315.1, on the reverse strand, counting down.
ACCAATGGAGACCACAGGGTGTAGAGGAGCAGGGTGTGATCATATTTTATTGATGTAGGTCTGGAAAGCGTGGCATTTTTGGATGGAAACGATACAATCGTTGAATAAAGAAGGCCAAAAATGCCTTGCTCATAAGATCCTCTAGAAAGTACCATACCCAGACATGTGACCACCACGGGCTCCAGAATGGCATTCATTGAGGGATTTCTCAGCTTCATCAAATGTGAGGTAGCATCGAAAAACGAAGTCAATCCCATGACGATAAAGAGTATGACCAAGGATAATATACTGACAGGCTTGGTAGCGTATTCAATGACAGTCAGTGCTAGAAAAATCGGGCCGAAAAGTCTAGGTCTGGAGATATATGATGATATATCCATACCAAAGGTCATAGAAACTAATCAAGAAAAGGGATTCATCGGGTAATGAATCGACTGCTACATTTTCCGTTTCAGAGCAGGGAAGGTCGCATATCAACTCCGCAAACACCAAGGATTTCTTGGACTTAGCGTGTTTGAATTCTAAGTCGAACTCCTGGAGTATTACAATCCATTTGGAGTATTTTCCCCCTAGAAATTGGCGTGTAAGAATGTGCTGCATAGGGTTGTAGTTAGAAATTACCATAGTCTTGCGACAGAGGATAGTGTCGAAAACGTTGAAAAACTTGGATGGCTGCCAAGGCCAGTTTTTCAACATGTAAATACTTGGTTTCGGTAGTCGTGAGACTTTGACTCAAGTAATAAATGACATGTTTGTCATGAGAATTATCCTCCTGGACGAGAACCATAGAGATGGTATAGTCCGAGGCTGCGAGGTAAAGAGAAAAATCCCGACTGTAATTAGGTGGGGAGAGTAGTAGGGTAAGTGTCAAAGAAAATTTCAAAGATTCAAAATCTTTGTTGGCAGTGGTATCCCATGTGAACTCAGAACCTTTCTTGAGCAGTCGTGTAAATCCAAGAGTTAGCTCAGCATAGTTTGGGATGAAGCGACAGGGAAAGTTTTCCTTCCCTTGCAAACTTTGCAACTGGTGAAGTGAGGAAGGAGGAGGGAGATTGAGAATCACCTTGACCTTCAAAGGATATACCCTGATCCCTTGATGTGAAACAATAAAGCCCAGAAGTCAGCCGGATTCTACGTAGAAAACACATTTGTGGGGATTCAAGCGTATATGGTAAAACTGACATTGAAGGAAAATGGCACAGAGGTGTATTGGATGATCGACATGGTGCATGGAATGAGCAGGTAAATCATCGAGATATGGCTGCACAATGTGCTTTATGTCATGAAAGGCATAAGACATAGCACGTTGAAAAGTTCCACTGGCATTTTTTAAACCGAATGGGAGTTTCCAATAGGCGAAAGTGCCCCAAGGACAAATAAAAGCGGTCTTGTGTTGGTCTGCTGGTATGATATTGATTTGATTATATCCGAAGAAACCATCCATTAGAGAGAAGATCTCGCTTCCAGCACAATCGTAGATGATTTGATCAACGAAGGGGGTAGGAAAGTCATCTTTAGGAAAAGCTTTGTTAATGTCCCTATAATCAATGCACACGCGGATTGTGCCTTGTTTCTTATCAATTGGAACAAGATTGGAAACCCAGTTAGTTAGAGCCACCGGGTAAATGAAGCCAACCTTAAGAAGTTTCTCAACTTCAAGCTTGATAGCAGCTGCTTTACGTGGGTGGACTGGACGAAGTCATTGCCGAACGGGTTTAGCATCTGAGTATGTCCTAATCTCATGTATCACAATGTCTGGGTCAATACCCGACATTTATTCATAGCTCCAGGTGAAGACATCACGAAATTCTTGGAAAAGAGACTTGTAGGTGACAACTTCGTCATGGAAACACAAAGCTCCGATATGCACATTTTTGACAATTCCAGGTGTTATGGATATGTCGAGGGGGATGGTGGGTGAGATATTACTTAAGTTCCCTTCGTAGAACAGATCATGTGTAGACTCGAGAATGGTAGAAATGATGAAAACGGTCGACGGGGTCGAGATTTGTTGGTAACCCTTGATGGTGTGTTATTCCACAAAGAGGATGGAACGATGATGTCCATTATCCCAAGGGGTGTCTTCCATGGACATAACAAACATAATCATCTCGTCCATGGGAAAAATGACATGGAATGGATCTGGAGATAAATCACCAAGAGAGGGGGTAGCAGGGGTTGTCGATTGAATGGCTTGATAAGCGAATTCGATCGGACTCAAAGGCATTTCGTCGCCGTAACAAAGATGATCGCCTGGGTTGGGTACTATCCATGGGTCGTAAGACACGGGGGTCCCATGAACAAAGGTGGATATCATGTTGATAGAGGAAAAAAATGGATGTGGAACATCGGGTGGTGGTATGGGGAAAGTACCCATTAACAAGGAATCCTTTATAAGACCCACACCGACGTTCTCGTATCCCAAGGGGGGGGGTTGGTTTGCAATGAATGGTATGTTGCCGATACATGTATCGGAGTGGAAGAAGGCCAATTGGTCGACGGTTACTACTTTTCCTTGATGTGGGAAATGTACGACGTGGAAAAGAGTTGACACAACTGCACGCATGGAATCGATCCAACTACGACCAGGTAGAAGGTTGTAATCGAGAGGAGCGTCAAAGACCTCCACTTCAACTTGGACCATTTTTCCTTCTAACGTAATAGGCAACGAAGGGAGGACATCATAAGGCTTAAAACTAGAGCCATTGAAGGCTTTGAGTGTGTTGTGGGATTCATTCAAAGGAGGAGAGCCGATGGCTTTCCAGTAGGTAATAGACATGACACACGTCGAGGCACCCTCATCAATAACTGTCCTACAAATGTTTTTGTCATAGACAATAACTTGTATTTGGAATTCGAGTTGAGGGGGTAACGTTGGAATGTGATCTTCCAAGTCAAAAATTATTAAATTCGTATTTGTAAGGTCAATTCCATTAATATCTTTCAACAGTGCCTTCCGTTGTATGGGACAACTTTGAAGGACTTCGAGGGCTGACATCGCGGATGGTGCTTGGGCCAGATCTTCAACAATACTGTAGTTCTGGGCAACATGTGCATGAGGATTGAAAGCTGATATTTGAACGACACCCTTTAGAGGAGGGCAAAGAACTATGTCTAGGCTCGGTTGTTCGAGATGAAGAGGACCATTGGTAGGTGGAGTCAAGGGAGATGGTTGGACCACCGAAGGAGGTATTACATCGACCTTCTCTTTGGAGGAAGAATAATCTTTGGCTCGAGTGGTAAGTGTGATGTCATTCTTCTTTGAATCACCTGTACACATTAAGAGATAGGGTGTATTGGAGGGGGAAGGTTGGTCATGAATGACCAATTGGGCATGTTGTTGAGAAGGGAAGGGTTGTGAAAATACAGCCAAATTGGGGGGTTTTGTGGTCCCTTGAAGGAACTTAGTAACCTCGGCTCGTCGTGGACAATACTTAGTGTAGTGATCATCACCATAGATAAGAAAAGGGTATCGAGGTTTGCGCTTATCCCTATTGTCAACAGGTGGTGTTTTGGTTTTCTCAGTTTTTGGATTATTTTTATCCTCCTTGGTATTACCCTTTCCTTTTTTGGATTTATTTTTGCCGACGAGGGTAGATTGAACATAATTTACCTTAGAAGTCTTGCCAGTGGGAGGGGTAGGAGATGGAGCATTTTGAACATTAGAAGAAATGGATTTGGGGTTGTTGCCAGAGGTTTGGATGGAATGAGGTTGGGCATGGAAGGTGACAATCACACCGTCAGCTGCATGAGAAGCAACAGGAGTGGTTGAAGTAGTATAAGTAGAAGGACGAGGTGCATCAGGTAGTAAGTCGTAAAGAGTAACAGTCTGTGAGTAAATGAGGTCTACATATTGGGCACGACTGATGGCCTGTTCTTCTGTGACAACTCCACCCATGGCGATGTCATGACCGATGTCATTCATGAATGATTTCGTGAACCATTCTTCCAACAACTGATCGGGAAGTTCGAGTTTGATGAGACGTCGTCTCTGTCGCCACTCATGAATGTGATCAAAGATATGAGTGGTTTTGGTTTTTTTAAAGAACTCAAAATCTCGGTTCCCATTTCGTAGTGAATTGGTAACTGGTAGTGAGTGAGGAAAGCCATATCGATGGTGTTGAAGTCAGTGAAGAAGCCTCGTGGTAACTCGATATACCACTTCGCGGCAAAACTTGTGAGGGTTCGCTGAAAAAGGCATAAACGAATAGAGTCATCCATCAAGGAGTTGGATGAGGACCAAAGGTGAAAAGTCATTACATGATTGTTTGGGTCCTCTCCCAGTTTACCATTGAATTTAGGGATGTCATATGGTAGTTTGGTTGGTATGGTGGGCCATTAAGTAGAGTGACGGATTGGATCATTTAAAATCTTTGACAGATCCAGGAGGTCCAGAGTGGCTAAGAAAGGTAACTGTCTATTCACATGTGGGTATTGGTGACTTTGGGGAGGGAGTCATGTCGGTAAACCAGTGGGACCATAAGCAGTCTGCATATAATGCGAAGATCCAGGAAGATTCGGTTGTTGGTGTGGAAGCAAGTAATTTATAGGGTTGTACCCTTGAACAGGGGCGTGGGGTTGAGCATTCGAGCCCCAAATAGGATTAGACGTAACTGGATAGGGTTGGCCTGTACTAGAGGGTATGACAGAGCTAGATTGAGGTTGTTGCCCCCCAGTCGAGTGAGGATTATGTTGTATAAGATGATTCCAATACTGGGCCAAGGATGGAGGTATGTTTTTTCCATAGGCTGGGGTCGGTGGGGGTTTCCCTCCAATCGGGCGTTGCATCCCGGTTGGGATTTGTCCTACAAAAGGGGGTTGAGTTTGGCCTCCTTGGTGAAATTGTCCACCAACAGGAATCTGGTAATTAGGTGTGAAAGATGGGATGGTAATGCAGGGGCGCCCCACCCAGGCACGTCCGCTCTCATAGGACCTTCTTCTTCTCAGCCCGAAGAATTCAAAGGTTCTTCTATTTCCCTATCGGGAAATCTGCACCCACAACAATCTTTCCCCGAGGTCTCCTCTTTACCACCGGGAATTTAACTGAATCTCTCTATCTCGTGAGATCGTGACTCAAAGCCTCCAACTTTCCTTTCAAATTTTGCGATACCCGATCTGGCGATACGGGTATAGCTCCTTCCACATGCAACCGTGGGCTAGGATTAAATGTTAGCGCCTCTCACAACCTCGTAACCTCGTGAGTTTGTGAGCTGAACTCTTGTGCCTCCCATTGCGATCCTCCAATATGTGGTCGGTCAACTCCGAGTTGACTCCTCCCTCGTCGGATTTCACTACTCGCAACCTCGCAACCTTGCGGGTTGAACCGTCGGGCTTTCCCCCTCCTATTCCGCGAGTCCCCGAGATGTGAGAATTCAATGGAATATTAACTCTATCTCCAGCCAAAGTGTGTCCACCCATCGACCGCGTGGTCCCACCTTACGTTTTGCCACGCATCCACACAAATGTCGGCTCCTCGGCACTTCGCGACCCGGTGCCCACACGAATCTCGACTCCTCGGCACTTCGCGACTCGCGAATCCTTTGTGCCACCTGTACTCCACTCGCCGACTCCGCTATGGCCCACACTGCTCTCCAGCTGTCGGGATATCGCCTTCTCGCAACCTCGCGATTCCCACGCCCAAATTCTCAGACCTTTTCTTACGAGGTCCCGAGACATGATCCCTCACGCAGATCTAATGGTCCTTTTGTGATCTGGATCCAACGGCTATCCTCCTCTCGCTACTCGCGACCTCGCGACTTGGAGTACCCAATGTTTGGGCTCTCAACCTGTGAACTTCTGAGTTTGCGAGATCTCTCGATCTCTTGCCACCCATCCTCTTCAGATGGACGGCTAGGATCCTCTCACTCCTTCGCTGCTTCGCGTCCTCGTGCCTCGCGACTTTGAATACCCAATACTTGGGCTTTCACCCTGCGAACTCCCGAGTTCGCGAGATCTCTTGATCTCTGCCACCTGTCCCCTCAGATGGACGATTCTTAGCCTTCTCGCCACTTCGCCACTCGTGAAGCTAAAGGACTTCCCTTTCAGTCCTCCAATGTCTGAGTCTGCGAGATGAGAATCTCCTTACACGTGTCCTCCTCAACAAACGACTCTGATCTTATAGGGATATCGCGTCTCGTGATATCGCTACTCTTTCTCCACAACTTTTGGGGCTTCAACTCCCGAGTCCCCGATACACGATACCACGTGTAGATATGATGACGCCTATGACTCAGAATTGACGAATCTGCCCCTCCTGAGCTTCAAATTCTTCGAAATCTTCTCGCCGTAACCTCCTTGCACCTCTGCAAGATCTACCGATCCTCGAAACTTCGTGAAATCTCTTCAAAAGATTTCGACCATCCGTTCTTCCTTGGTTAACCCACGAAATGAAAAAGAGTATCTCTCCATGAGATTCCTTCACCTTTCACCAACCTGGGACGTTTCTTCCTGACTTCATGTCACACTGATCTACGCTGATCTTCAGCGACTAAGAGGCCTATCCTTCCTGAGCTTTTCTAAATTACTTCAACCTCAACGAGGTTCTTTGCATGCACTCCTTGTGGAAAACCTGCGAACACTTCAACTGTTCGAGCTTCCTTGACTCTGCGTATGCTCGTAGCAGCAGTCCTTCAACACTTTTGCTCAGTTTCATGACTGAGACTTTCTCCCTTAGCCTGCGCACTCCTTTCATGGCTTCAACAACCCACTTTCACTTCTGAGTGTTTTGACAACAAGAGTTTAACTCCCGAGCCTTCTGTCAATGCACTCCTTGCGGACGACTTCAACTACACTCCTTGCAGGAATCCTTGCTCAAAGGAGAAACAATTGTAACTCACCTCACTTCCTCTCAGATTTCAATCTCAACACATGAAATCATACACATAGCATAATAACGAATGAATAACAGGAAGTAATATTCATAAGCAGAGAATTCAACACACATACACAGAGAATAACACAACAACCATGAATCTGAATCAACTTCTTCTATTAATTCAAGATCTGTACATGGGTTTTCTTCTACAACTCTCTGCTATTCTCCTATACTCTAGACTCTTCTTACTCCTATTGTTAATGTTACAATGATACAAATGAAGGTGTCTATACTCATTTTCCTTCTTCCTTCGAGAACTATCTAATCTAAGAATTCAATTCTATCTACCTGCAACTACTACTATAAATGCCTCTGTCTTTCTCAGATGAGAGCGTATGGATCGAGGTCTGATTACATTTTTACCAAGGTGCCTGAATTAAATGATCTCATTTATATTCAACGCATCGACTTCAAGGGAAAATTTAAAAATTCAAAAACTTGCGCTGGATGTCTTCCAGCTGGCTTCTGCTTCCACGTTGGTTTTTCTTGTCGTGAGGGATGATCCTGCATCATACTCCCTCGCTTGAAAATTTGCATGGGCTCCTGTCCATGAGCTCCTGCACGGTATGTTCATTCTTCAAAATTTCTGCTTCGGTCTCCCAGCTGGCATCTTCAACTAGGTGTCCCTTCCACTTGACCAAATATTCAAAATATTCTTTCCTTCTGGTTTTCTTCCCCACTCTTTTATTCAGTATCTGCTCCATCTGTGGCTTTTCTGCAAATGGCATCTGCTTTTGCCACTGGATCTCTGGTTGATCATCATTTTATGCTTTTGCTTCATCAACTTTATATGGATATAAATCCGAAACGTTAAATATTGGAGATATTCCAATCCCATCTGGTAACTCGATTTCATAAGCATTCTCTCCCATTTTCTTCAAGACCTTGCATGGCCCAATTTTCTTCATCTTTAGCTTGTTGTATGTTCCTCTCGGGAACCTTTCCTTCCTCAAATGTGCCAGAACCAGATCACCAACTTCAAACTGAAGTTGTCTCCGATGCTGATCTGCTCTGCGCTTGTACTCCTGACTTGAATTCAATAGTCTCTCCTTCACCTGGCTGTGAAGTTCCTTCATTGCTTCAGTGAATTCTCCTACACTAGCACTGCTAGTATCAGTCTCTTATGAATCCCTCAGTTCAGAAACTCCTCTTGGTTGCATTCCATATACAATCTGAAATGGAGTTTTTCCTGTGCTTCGATTTACTGAATCATTGTAAGCAAACTCTGCCTGTGGTAATATGCTATCCCAATTGCTATGGTGCTCTGTCACCAAGCTCCTCAACAAGTCTCCCAGACTTCTGTTGACCACCTCTGTCTGTCCATCCATCTGAGGATGATAAGCAGAACTAAACATCAAATTAGTCCCCAACTTCTTCCCTAATGTCCTCCATAAATGCCCTATGAACTTGGTATCCCTATTCGAAACTATGCTTTTCGGAAATCCATGAAGTCGAACAATCTCTTTGAAAAAATAATTTGCGATGTGAGTCGCATCGCTGGTCTTCTGGCATGGAATAAAATGCGCCATCTTAGAAAACCTGTCAACTACCACAAATATTTAATCAACACCTCTTGGTTTCCTCGGTAATCCTAATACGAAGTCCATGCTAATTTCATCCCACGGCTTCTCAGGTATGGGCAATGGCTGATAAAAACCCTCATTTTGCTTCCTGCCTTTTGAATGCTGGTAGATTCTACATTTGTCAACAAACTTCTTGACTTATGACTGCATCCCTGGCCAAAAGTATGACTCACTCAGCTTTGCAAATGTCTTATCATGGCCAAAATGTCCTGCTAATCCACCATTGTGCCTCTCTTTCAACAAGTTCTCCCTCATGGAGCAATTCAGAATACACAGTTGATTTCCTTTGAACAGGAATCCATCTTGGATCACATACTCTATCCACTGGCTTCTGTCTCTGAGAACTGGATTCTCAGCTGCTTCATAAGCTTCCTTAAAGTCTGAATCATCTGCATACATGTCCTTAAGATCATCAAAGCCTAACTTCCTGACTTTGAATTCCTGCAACAACAAACACTTCCTGCTCAAATCATCAACAACTTTGTTAGTAGTACCAGAAATATGTTTTATCACAAAAGTGAAATTTTGCATGTATTCAACCCATTTAACATGCCTCTGATTCAACTTTTCCTGTTGATTCACAAATTGTAATGCATGGTTATCAATGCATAAAACAAATTCTTTTGGGATCAAATAGTGTCTCCATTTCTTCAATGCATGTATGATGGCATAGAATTCTTTATCATATGTGGAGTAATTTTCTTTTGCCTCATTCATCTTCTCGCTGAAATATGCAATCAACCTGTCTTTCTGACTCAAGACCGTTCCAATTGCAAACCCGCTTGCATCACATTTTACCTTAAATGTCTTTTGAAAATCTGGCAACACCAAAATTGGTTGCTCTGTAATCTTTCGTTTCAACAAATTGAAACTCTTCTCAGCCTCTTCCATCCAGTGAAAAGATTTATGTATTTTCTTCACTGTATCCATCATTGTTGCACTAATTCCACTGAAATTTCTAATGAATTTTTGGTAGAAACTAGCCAATCCATGAAAAATCCTCACCTCAAATACGTTCCTCGGTGATGGCCAATTCTTGATTACCTCCACCTTATCTGGATCCATCCTCAACTCATTTGCAGAAATAACGAACCCCAAATAAATGAGTTCTGTCTTCATGAATGAGGACTTCTTCATGTTTATCAGCAGCTTCTCTTGCTGTAATCTCTGCATCACAATAGCCAAATGCTTCAAATGTTTAACCTTTGTCTTTCTGAAAACCAATATGTCATCCAGATACACGATGACAAATTTCCCAATGAAATCCTTCAGGAGTTCATTCATCAACCTCATAAAGGTACTCGATGCATTCGTCAAGTCAAACGGCATGACAAGCCATTCATACAAACCTTCGTTTTTCTTGAATGTTGTTTTCCATTCATCACCTTCTCTCATACGAATCTGATGATATCCACTCTTCAAATCTATCTTTGAAAAAAAAAAATCCCCACTTAAGCAATCCATCAGATCATCCGTCCTTGGCAATGGGAATCTATACCTGATAGTTATCTTATTAATGTCTCTTGAATCAGTGCACATCCTCCAGCCTCCGTCTTTCTTCGGACTGAGTACTGTTGGAACAACACATGGACTCAAGCTTTCCCTGACCAAACCTTTGTCCAACAACTCCTGGACCTGTCTTTTAACCTCCTCATTCTCCTGCRGCGTCAATCTGTACGCGGCTTTGTTTGGCAAACTAGCTCCTGGTATGAGATCAATATGATGACTCACACTCCTCATCGGTGGCAATGAACGAGGTAATTCGTCCACCACAATATTAGCGAACTCTTCCAGCAGTTCCTGAACTTCTTCTGGAAAATCATCCACTCTTGTGCTAGTCAGAACAATTTTCGGCTTTCTGACCACAAAGAATTGTGGATCCTCCTTCTTCTTAACTTCTGTAAGAAATTCCTTCCCACTCATGAGAAGTACTCTGTTGCTTACTTCCGGCTTTACCTGTTTATCTTCGATTGGACACAACATATGAGTTCTCCCATTCCTTTCCAGGGTATATGTATTCATCCTCCCATCATGAATTACATTTCTATCATATTGCCATGGTCTACCCAACAATAAATGACAGACATCCATAGGAATAACATCACATAAAATTTTATCATTATATCCTCCTATCTTGATGTCAACTAAGCACTGTTTAGTGACATTTACCTGATGTCCCTTCTGTAGCCATGAAACTTTGTATGGACTTGGATGATCAGTTGTCTCCAGCTCCAGCTTTTCTACCATCTCGGTTGAAACGAGATTATCGGTTCTTCCACTGTCCACGATAACCTTGCATACTCTATCCTTGGTCTTGCAAGCAGTCCTAAAAAGATTGTTCCTCTGTGCTAAGTTCTCCATCTCCTTTTCTGGTGTCAGAAGAACCTTCCGCATCACTAGCGATCTTCCGCCTTCAGCATACTCTGTCTCAACATCTCTCCCTTGTGCCTCAACGATGTGAGTCTCTCCAGTTTCTTTCTTTTTCTCTGGACACTCAAACGACCTGTGCCCATTCTTTCCACACGTGAAGCATGTAATCACTCCACCTCTTCCTCTTCCTCTACCTCTGGTACGATGAAACCTATCATTATCAACATATCCTCCCCTTTTCTCAATTTGTTGTCCTCGCTTCTCAACATATGGTCTTCTCTGTGAGGTTCCACCTCTTTCAACCTTTCCCTGAGGTTTCTTCCATTCCTCCTTGGGCTTCTGGTATTTATCTTGTGCAACTAATTTACCTTTGGGCTGACTCCTGTTTCAGCCCCTCTGACTTTATTTACGACTCAGCTTCTCCTAATCTTTCAAAGCCAATTGGTAATCATCCTCCACCATTTGTATGGTTTCCATATTTAATTCATCCTGAATTTCATACCTCAGGCCATTCAGATACCTGGCCACCTTTTCATCATTGCTTTCGCGATGAGCTACCCTGATATTCAACCTGTAGAATTCCTTAGTATACTCCTTCACCGTCGTCAGCTTTTGTCTCAGGTTCTGCATCCTCCTAAACAGAGAAATTTGATAGTCCCTGGGAATGAATTTTGCCTTCATCTTTGCAATCATCCTGTCCCAGCTCTTAATTTTCTGCTTGCCTTGGCAACGCCTGTCAGCTTGCAGTTCATCCCATCACAATGCTGCATTTCCTTTTAATCTTGTGATGGCATGTCTGACCTTCTTATCATATTCGATATCTTCATAATCGAAGTATGTGTCAAGAGCTCTAATCCAATCTAGCATCTCTTCTGCATCCAGACTCCCTTCATAAGCTAGAATATCCATTTTTTTCTTCGAACTCATCCGAGCGATAGCCTTAATTAAACGCTCATTGGCTACATCTTCCGCTGGGATTTCTTCTTCTTCATGTCCAGTATCACCTTCATCTTCGGATTCACTGATATCTCCTGCATCAACGTTTCGCCTTTGTGATGTCTCCATGTCCTCCATTCTGGCACGAAGATTTCACACTTCTCTCTCCATATCTGGATTCTGCACTTGCCTACCTCTTTCTCTGGACATTTCCCTTTCCTCCTCTGGATCGGGTGATTGTCTACCTCTTCTCCTTGGCGGCATGGTGAATTATCCTTGTCCTCTGCTATAGAAAGCAAAGAAACTTTTTTTTTTAAGCTCTGATACCACTTTGACGTGTGTATCAGAGTGCTCTCTTATCTCCTCCTGCCTCTCTTGCCTGAAATATACACACAAGTAATAAGCTCTGATACCACTTTGACATAGGGGCACGCCACCCAGGCACGTCCGCTCTCACAGGACCTTCTTCGTCTCGACCCGAAGAACTCAAAGGTTCTTCTATTTCCCTATCAGGAAATCTACACCCACAACAATCTTTCCCCGAGGTCTCCTCTTTACCACCGGGAATTTAACTGAATCTCCCTATCTCGTGAGTTCGTGACTCAAAGCCTCCAACTTTCCTTTCAAATTTTGCGATACCCGATCTGGCGATATGGGTATAGCTCCTTCCATATGCAACCGTGGGCTAGGCTTAAATGTTAGTGCCTCTCACAACCTCGCAACCTCATGAGTTTGTGAGCCGAACTCTTGTGCCTCCCGTTGCGATCCTCCGAGACGTGATTGGTCAACTCCGAGTTGACTCCTCCCTCACCAGATTTCACTACTTGCAACCTCGCAACCTCGCGGGTTGAACCATCGGGCTTTCCCCCTCCTATTCCGCGAGTCCCTGAGATGTGAGAATTCAATGGAATACTGACTCTATCTCCAGCCAATGCGTGTCCATCCGTCGGCCACGTGGTCCCACCTTACATTCTTCCATGCATCCACACAAACGTCGGCTCCTCGACACTTCACGACCCAGTTCCCACACGAATCTCAGCTCCTCAGCACTTCGTGACTCGCGAATCCTTTGTGCCACCTGTACTCCACTCGCCAACTCTGCTATGGCTCACACTGCTCTCCAGCTGTCGGGATATCGCCTTCTCACAACCTCGTGATTCCCGCGCCCAAATTCTCAGACTTTTTCTTGCGAGGTCCTGAGACACGATCCCTCGCGCAGATCTAATGGTCCTTTTGTGATCTGGATCCAATGGCTGTCCTCCTCTCGCTACTCGCGACCTTGCGACCTGGAGTACCCAATGTTTGGGCTCTCAACCTGCGAACTCCCGAGTTCGCGAGATCTCTCGATCTCTCACCACCTGTCCTCCTCAGATGGATGACTACGATCCTCTCACTCCTTCACTGCTTCGCGTCCTTGCACCTTGCGAATTTGAATACCCAATACTTGGGCTTTCACCCTGCGAACTCCCGAGTTCGCGAGATCTCTTGATCTCTACCACCTGTCCCCTCAGATGGATGGTTCTTAGCCTTCTCGCCACTTCTCCACTCGCGAAGCTAAAGGACTTCCCTTTCGGTCCTCCAATGTTCGAGTCTGCGAGATGAGAATCTCCTTACATGCGTCCTCCTCAATGAACAACTCTAATCTTATAGGGATATCATGTCTCGCGATATCGCTGCTCTTGCTCCACAACTTTTGGGGCTTCAACTCCCGAGTCCCCGATACACAATACCACATGTAGATTTGACGACGCCTGTGACTCGGAATCGACGGCTCTGCCCCTCCTGAGCTTCAAATTCTTCAGAATCTTCTCGTCGTAACCTCCTTGCACCTCTGCAATATCTACCGATCCTCGGAACTTCTTGAAATCTCTTCAGAAGATTTCGACCGTCCGTTCTTCCTTGGTTAACCCACGAAATGAAAAAGAGTATCTATCCATGAGATTCCTTCACCTTTCACCAACCTGGGACGTTTCTTCCTGACTTCACGTCACACTGATCTACGCTGATCTTCAGCGACTCAAAGGCCTATCCTTCCTGAGCTTTTCTAAATTACTTCAACCTCAACGAGGTTCTTTGCACGCAGTCCTTGTGGCAAACCTGCGAACACTTCAACTGTTCGAGCTTCCTTGACTCTGCGTATGCTCATAGTAGCAGTCCTTCAACACTTCTGCTCAGTTTCATGACTGAGACTTTCTCCCTTAGCCTGCGCACTCCTTGCACAGCTTCAACAACCCACTTTCACTTCTGAGTGTTTAGAGAACAAGAGTTTAACTCCCGAGCCTTTTGTCAATGCACTCCTTGCGGACGACTTCAACTGCACTCCTTGCAGGAATCCTTGCTCAAAGGAGAAACAATTGTAACTCACCTCACTTCCTCTCAGATTTCAATCTCGACACATGAAATCATACACATAGCATAATAACAAATGCATAACAGGAAGTAATATTCATAAGCAGAGCATTCAACACACATACACAGAGAATAACACAATAGCCATGAATCTGAATCAACTTCTTCTATTAATTCAAGATCTATACATGGGTGTTCTTCTACAACTCTCTGCTATTCTCCTATACTCTAGACTCTTCTTACTTCTATTTTTAATGTTACAATGATACAAATGAAGGTGTCTATACTCGGTTTCCCTCTTCCTTCGAGAAGTATCTAATCTAAGAATTCAATTCTATCTACCTGCAACTACTACTATAAATGCCTATGTCTTTCTCAGACGAGAGCGTATGGCTTGAGGTTTGATTACATTTTTACCAAGGCGCCTGAATTAAATGATCTCATTTATATTCAGTGCATCAACTTCAAGGGAAAATTTAAAAATTCAAAAACTTGCGCTGGACGTCTTCCAACTAGCTTCTGCTTCCACGTTGGTTTTTCTTGTCGTAAGGGATTCTCCTGCATCAGATGGTGCCACTAGGATTAGTGCCTCTAATAGAGAATGGAAGAGGTCCCTCTGAAAGGGGTTGGAGGAAGTGTCAAAATGAAACCAGGAAGATGGTGCCCAGAAAGAGTGGAACCACCAGGAGTTACGGATGTGATTTGTGTAGGAGTGGGAATAAAAGAATTCAATGCATGACATCCGGGTGGAAGTGTTGGGGTGAATCTGGGTGAAAGAGGTGTGCCAATGGGAGCTCGGCTAGCCGTAGTAATCCTAGTGTGAGGACTCGTAGTATCTGGGACCATTGTGTAATGGACCATTTGTAGAGGGAGAGTCAAGATGTGGTCAGTTGGCAGAGTGTCTGTACCAGGAAAATAATATGCAGTAGTAAGAGGTACTGTGCCTAGATCAGATGTTTCAGGAAGCTTAGGTGTGACAATGATATCAATGCCTGCTCCTGAGCCAAAGAGATCCCGTCTAAAAATTCCAGCAGTCCAAAAAGGATCTTGACCCTCAGGTCCTATGAAAGGTCCGATTGGTGATCCAGAAAACTGAACAACTAAATCTTTGGAAGAATTCACTCAAATAATATGTCTCTCAGAGTCGGTAGGAAGTCGGAAGTCCTATCGAGAATTGGTAATTCAGAACCATTCTAAAGAGTTAGTTATTTCCACTTGTGCAGTGGCGACGTCTTGGAATTCACTCTGTTGAGGAGAGACCTCTAGTGAGTTGGTAGGAAAGGGTTGAGAACCTTCCATATCTTCTAGGGGTAGGTTTTGCATTCTACGTGAACGACGTGGAGGGTTAATTGTGATCGAGTTGGAATCTTATGAAAGAAATTCTATGGCCAACTTGGGTAAACAAACAACATGCGCTAGTAAAATCTAGGAAGCAAAACCAAGCAAACAAGACCTTCCAATTCCGAAGTCACTAGTTGGTGATGAAATCCAACATCGCAACGATGAGACAAGAAGGGTTGGGATAGGGTGGAAAAGTTACGTTTATGACCTACTTAACGGACTTACCCCCTGGTGCAAGATCCCACACATAATCATGGGTATACCCTCCAAGGATCCCAAGTGAGTTTGGCCAACATCGATTCCAGGTACCGTGAAGACTTGCCCCTTCACAATCACCTTGTGTAAGACCTTAAGAAGGTAGGCTACTAAGGTTACCACCAACAACAATAATTCCTGGGGGAACAGTCGACAGTCCAATCCACACATAAGGGCAGGGTATCTAGCCCGAAATCAGCTTGAGAGGCTTCTACTCATCATTGTGGGTATACCTTCAAGTGACCCCCATAATACGTGTAATCTCTACACCAATACCAACAAAGCAGGGTGAGTAACTTTGTCAATCTCAATGCAACCTCGAGTTTGATCGTTGTGTGAGAAGGTCTTCCCAAGACAAAATGTTGCAAATGGAATTTGACACTCCTTATCGCGAGATACCATTGTGTGTTTTGTGCTTTGGAGAGTATGTCTCATTGCCTATTCCAAATCTCTAGCCTAGCTAATGTTGGTGTAAAAGAGTCCTAGAAAAAGTTACTAGTTGGATTTTAAAATTGCGCAATGTTATTAAAGGTTGTTGTTACTCAAAAGGAGACAGAAATGAAACTGATGTTGTGTGAGACTCTGGCCAAAAAATGGATAAATAGGAATGAATGATACAAATTTTTTGTTCGATGAATCATATCTACAGGAGGGAAAGAGGAGTTTTCTGGAACAATACAAACTACGATGTATGATCTTCTTTGAAATGTAATATCAAACAACCATGAACAATGAAATTTCCCTATTCATTCTTTTTCAGTACTTGAATGCCAATATTTTCGAAAAAAGTTGCTTAAAAAAGAAAATGTCTTTAATTTTTATTAGAAACCAAACAACAGGGGTGGAACTAAGAAAAAAAAAACAACCAATGAAAAAGAAATACACAACAAACACCCAAACCAATCTTTCAATGAAGACAAAAATAACAAACTGACAAGACCAATCTCTTCAAATGCACATGGGTAACAATTTTCTAGGTAATAAGCAATTGAAAAGAACAATTGATCTCAACTTTTAAACCAATCAAAGGCTCCCAACCAAACAAGCACACGGATTTCAAAACCGGAGATTATACCCTTGTTGTGAAAAGGTAAAGAGGTAAAAATTGAGAAAACATGATCGAGAAGAGCTTAATCACTCATGAGATTTGAAGTCAAGAAACATTCAATCACTGGCCAAAGAAGTTCTTCCTAGACACATAAACAAATCTGGGCATTTGAGGACACAAAAGACTTCATCCCAAAATTTTTGCAAGTGGGTTTGCAGGCTGGAAGTGTAGTACAGTGTGAGAATCAAGGATTCTCACAGGCTAGACACAGGTAGAATATGAGAAGTTCACACTGAACTTAACAACAAGATGCGAACTTTAGCAGTTCTCGGAGGCTACAGAAGGGTGCAGTGTGAGAAGGTCTGTAATCAAGAAAATTTTGGAAAAAGGACAAAAATTCTGAGGGAACTTCTGGATCCAAAGAGTCTGTAAGGGTCTCCTCAAGACTCAGAGATTGATGGGAATGAAAAAATGGTAGGCTAAGAGAAAATGGCCAAGAAAAAACCACCAAAAATGGGTTGTATCCCCAGTATGGTCGCCAATTTTGTTATCAGACAAATCAGTAGGTGCAGACACTAACATATCTCCCTAGATCCACCTGGATCTAGAACAAAACAAAACAGGACATGACTCTTTCCCTAAGTTGTAGTCATTGAATCTACTGATAAAAAGGAATAAGTGACATACCTTTATATCACTTCCTTAGGTCTCTGTTGTTCCCTCTTCACTCTGGTTCTCTTGTGAAGTCAGGTCCAAGAAAACACAAACCAACCAAAGTGAAGATAGCAAAGTATATTCAATGTTAACCTATGCATATGATCAAGGAGTTATGCTATAAAATAAGAATGATTTTATGGGAAAGGGACATGCCGCTGTATTATATTAATTGAAAGTAGAAGATACAACCTGAACGCCTTGATGTTGCAAGCTTCCTTTCAGTGACTCTTGGTTCCAACACACACATGCGCTCTGTACTTGCATGAATAAGATCCAATTCCTCTTGATAGACCAAATAGAGTCTTCAAGCTTCTGTCCAAGCAGGTTTCTTCACATAATTCTTTCATCAATTCTTCATTCAATCTTGCTTAACCTTTTCCATGAGAAACCTTTCAATATATCAGAGAAGGAAAGATGGTTACATGGATGAGGATGATCCCACAAAATCTGAGAAGTCAGTAGGATTCCAACCATGCGAATTCCAACTCATTTTCTAGAAGATCCCCTTCTAGAACCTTCGTGACCTCTTCTCCTTTCCAAGCTTAAAAATAGGTTTGCACCCTATCTATGGAGCAGACTGAAAATAGTTCGCACCCTAAGTGTGGGTGGCCTATGAGAATGAGGGATTCTCGCACCCTATAACATAGGCAGCCTGCGAAATCATCTTAAAAATGTGTTTTTTGGAAGAAGACAACAGTCATCTTTCTCAGGCAAAAAGTCCTTGTGGGAGCCTGAACAGATTACTTGTAGAGACATCACTAGAGTGACCAAAATCATGTGTAACACTTCAGGTCTCTAGACGTTTGAGATCTCAAATCTCAAATTTCACCCTTTTTCCCAACGAATTTTATCCAAAGTTTATGATTCATCAACGTGTGTCCAACGGATCTGACAATCAAGGGTTACTTTGGGTCTTTACCCGGAGTCCATAGAATCACACCATGTGTTCTCCGGATCTGATGGTTTGGATCTACTTCAAACAATCTAACGATCGAAGTTTACTTCAGGTGTTTTCCCAGAATCCATAGATTCATGCCACTTGTCCTTTGGATCTGATGGTCCATATATATTTCGGCCCTTTGACGCTTCGAGATTTCGGGCTTTGGGAGTTTCAATTATCAATTTGAAACTCTCAAGGTGATGTCTCTGAAGTATACAATTTTTCGCCATGTGTCCCTCTGGACCTGACAGCTATGAATTACTTCAGTATTTTACCTGGAGCTTACAGATCTATGCCATGTCTCTACTAAACTTCGATGGCCTAGATCCAATTTAGGTGATCTGACCCATGAGATTTACTTCGGGCGATCTGATGATTCAGATTCACTCCAGTTGATTGGACGGGTGAGATTTACTTCGGACTTCCGACTTTTCGGGCTTTGGAAATATCAAGTCTCAAACTTGCCTCCTCTCGAACAAATTCCTCCGGAGTCCATGATATATTGCCACATTTCCCTCTGGATCGGGCAGTCCAGATTCACTTCGGGTCTTCGGGGTTTGGGAATTTAAAATTTTAACTGAACACCCTCGAACAAATTTCTCCGAAGTCCATGATCTATCGCCATGTGTCCCTCTTGATGATGAATGATCCAAAACTACTTTGGGACTTCATAACTTTGGTATGTCCTCTTCTCTTACGTGTGAAAGGTACTAAGGTCCATGCACCTTGTTTAGATCAGATGATTCTCGAGCCTTTGCGATGTGATCCAATGACCACTCTCGCTCCTCCTCCTAGGCTTCTGACTTACTCCAACTTAAAAGGTTTTCTAAGTGCTCAAAGGATTCGAACTTTGCTCCTCCTACGGGCCCATCTCTTGGATTTCGTCTGTGCTCTTGAATTCGCTATCTCTTCTGAGCTTGATCTCTTTGAAGGTTTTCATCGTCCCACACATGATTGATGGTTCACAAGAATTGTGGGGTCCCAACATGCGGGTTCTTTACCAGGTATTTTGACCTCCGTAATCTGGAAAGTTCTTGCTCGATTCTAGTCTAATCGGGATCGTTGATCCTCCAACCCATTTAGATCAACAACAAGGGTGAATTGTGGGCCATGAACTAGCACATCTGCTATTTTCACCTTTGCACTTCATAGTGGTTCCCCACCCTCGATCTTCGTTCATAGATTGACGATGCATATCAATTGCAGGGTTTAACTTGACCTTCATACAACTTGAAATCTCAGAGCATCAAGCTCCGAATTTCCTAGACCCAGGTCACGTGGATCTTCATAAAACTCTGGGGCTATGATCCCTGCTCTTAGTCAAGGTTTTTGTTAAGGAAATAAGTGCAAGTTCAGAGTCTCCTAAACTACTGGTCTGAAGGGAACACCTTCCTAACTCGCATATCTTTAAGCTATGAATCAAGGCAAGGTAACTTGTTAGGTAACCAAATCGATAGATATTACCAGAGGCTTGCTCCGACTCTGGAATGACGATGTAAATTCCTGGGCAAAGTGCCTTCGAGTGATTAAACTAGGGCGTATGGAAATTCAAGAAGAATTATAGGTTCTCAAGGAAATGAATGCATACTCATAAATTAATCATTTAATACAAAGAAAGAAACCTTTATAGACATTTAAATACTTGCATGCATCCATTATTTACAATTCAAAACATAAGGCAAGAAAACACGTATCGTAACCATAGAGTGTGATGCGACTGCTGAAAGGGGTGCTTGTTTCCACCAAACCATAGGCTCAGTCACTCCCAATGGATTTATCACTGGACACTCTCGAGCTTAAGCCATGATGCTTTGATATTCAATCTCTTACTTCTAGCTCAACAAAAGTTTGGGATGAAGGTTACTCTCCTTCTCCCAATAAAGAAAATAGATAAGGATGAAGGTTAATCTCCTTCTTCTGATTCAATCTCTATTTTCTATTATAAGAAATCACTGTTCCTATTTCAGTCCTTCCTCAGACCCGAGAGTTTCCTATCTCGTCTCTGCATTTTTCTTCGCAACTCTCCCCCTGCCCACCACAGTCCCTTTCTTTCCTTTTCCGCAAGATTGCATGTGTATCGAATTTCCAGTCTGTGGTTAGGTTTGGAAGACTTATGGATGGGCGGTCTTCCCAATCCCCTCATTAACTCTTGAGGAGGATTTCCCACCTACCAGCTTGACTGTAATTCATTCCTGGGTCAGGGGGTTGTTATGATTTGAGAAAATTAATTCCAATGTGGTATTGGTTCGGTGGAGGTTAACACAACCATTCCTGGTCCCCTCCACCACCTTTCACATCATTTCGTGGTCTTTCTTAGCACATTCCCTCTTTCAGCAGTCATGCACACATAACCATTTTCTATTAAAATAGCAGAATTTACATTCATCGACCTTCTACACAAGGTCCATCAAATCAAATATTCACACTTTTAAGTTTTCCATAGTTCCTTGGCCCATATATTTATATTTACAAACTGGGGGAAACAGGGTGTTACAGTATCCATGTGGTGAGACCAATTTGTGCAGGTGCAACACATTAATGAGAAAAATGTTACTTGGAAGGAATTCAAGAGGTATTTTCCAAATAAATACTTGACTAAGAGATACTATGGCAAGAAAATGAAGGAGGTCTTTTAACTCAATATTGGGAGCATGACCATAGATGAATATGAAAGAAGGTTTTTAGAACTGCTAAAGTATATTTCTTTCATCAAGGAAGAGCATGTTAACATTCAGAGGTATATGAGTGGTCTTCCATCAATTATCGGTGACATGATACAATATGATGATCCCAAAACATTGGAGGAGACCGTAAGGTGAGCTAAATGCCTTTATGAACAACATAAAGGAAGGCCAACTTTACAAAAATCTTGGGAAGACTAGAATAAAAACAAGATGGAACAATGGAAAAAGGCAACTAAGCCACCATTCTTCAGAAAAAATCCTCAGGGACAACTAGATTCTAGAGAGCCCTGAATGATTGAGACGAGGGGGAGGGGGGAGACCAATGAAGCCACCTATTCAATGTTGGGGTTGTGGGGGAGATCATATGTATAGAGTTTGTCCTCACGGAGGTGAAAAAGTGAGGATTGTTCACAACATACAACAAGATGATACAGTGGAGGACATGGGAAGAAATGTACCTAGGATCTATGCAGCCCTAGACAACAAGCAAGATGAGTTTCAGTCACGTATGCTTGAAGTGGAAGGTAAGATCAACAACCAAACCATTGATATTTTAATTGATTCAGGAGCTACTCATAGTTATATAGATACTAAGATGGTGGAAATATTGCATTTGTCAAGAAGAAATCTTGGAAAATGTTGGTTGGTGGAGCTGGCTACTGGATATAAATAAAAATTAATGAAATGGTTAAGGCATGATCCAATGGACATGAATGGACTAGGCACCAAGGAAAATTTGAACATCTTACCTTTAGGTTCCTATGACTATATAATTGGTATGGATTGGTTGGAGAAATACCATGATATAGTATATTTTTATAATAAGGAATTTACTTGCTAGGATGAGGAAGGGAACCTAATAATAGTATGGGGAATTCCTAGAGTAGTAATCGTCAGAGAAATTTCAGCATTGCAACTAAAGAAAAGTTACAGAAAAGGGTGTCAAATATTTTCATCCCATATGGAAGAGACACCTAAAGATAAGGTGTCAAATATTGAATATTATGCAGTCCTAAAATATTTTGAATATGTATTTAAATAAATACCAGGATTATCTCCTAAGAGAGATATTGATTTCTCCATCGATCTAATGTCTAGATAAACCCCAATATCCAATACCCCTTACATGAGTACACCAGAATTGAAGGAATTCCAAATGAAACTTGAAGAGCTTCTGAAGAAGGGGTATATACACCCAAGTGTGTCACCTTGGGGTGCCCTAGTATTATTTGTGAAGAAAAAGGATGGAACATTGACTTTGCATTGACTTCAAGCAATTGAACAAGGTAACTGTGAATAATAAGTATCATTTTCCAAGGATCAATGGCCTCTTTGATTAGTTGAAATATGAAAAACTATTCTCCAATATTGATCTCAGGTTAGGTTATCATCAAGTAAGAATTAAAGAACAAGACTTTATCAAGACTACTTTCAGAACAAGGTATGGGAATTATGAATTCACAGTGGTGCCATTTGGGTTATCAAATGCACCAGTTGTTTTCATGTGTTTAATGAATGGTATTTTCATAGAATACTTAGATACGTTTGTCATTGTATTTTTATATGACATTCTTATATATTCTAAGTCAGAGGAAGAGCATGAACAACACTTAAGTATGGTATTACAAGTATTAAGGGAACATCAATTGTATGCCAAATTTAGCAAGTGCTCATTTTATCAAAAACACATTCATTATTTGGGACATATCATTTCAGAGGAAGGGATAGCAGTGGATCCTGAAAATATTGAGGCCATTAGAGGACGATCAACACCAAAGAATGTGACAGAGGTTAGATCATTCATGGGCCTTGTAGGATACTATAAGAGATTTATTGAAGGATTCTCAAAGATTGCACACCCGATCACTTCCTTCTAAACGAAGGGGGTGACATTTCAGTGGACATTGGATTGTGAAAAGAGTTTTCAACACTTGAAGCAATTATTAACAAGTTCCCCAATACTAAGGATTGCTGATCCAAATGAAGACTTGATTGTATGTACCGATGCATGTAAGGAAGGGCTTGGTGGATTCCTCAGTCAAAATGGGTATGTGGCATGTTATGAATCAAGGAAGTTGAAGGAGCATGAAAGGAACTATTCTACTCATGATTTGGAGTTGGCAGCCATAGTACATGCCTTGAAGATGTGGAGGCACTACCTCATGGGGAAAAGGTTCGAGTTGAGGACAAACCATAATGGTATGAAATATTTATTTGAACAACCAACTCTAAATGTCAGGCAAAGTGGGTGGTTGGAATTTCTTAGTAAATATGACTTTGATATAAAGAATATCAAAGGGAAAGAGAACAAGGTGGTTGATGCACTTACCAGAAGGGTACATGAGTTCCATGATACAACCATTAGCATGTAACAATAATATTTGAAAGATATAATATTAGAGGCTACAAAATAAGATTTGCAATGCATGGAAATAATAACAAAATTACAGCAAGGTACTTTGCAACAGAAAACTAAAGACTGTAAGATAGAAAATGAGGAAATTCTCATGTATAGGGGCATAATTTATGTACCAAATTCCCAGTAATTGAAAAATATGATATTGAGAGAGATGCATAATGTACATTATTCTAGGCACCCAGGTTATCATAAAACTATTGTAGTTGTTAAGAGCCAATATTATTGGCCAGGAATGAAGAAAGAAGTTGTTGATTTTATTGCCAAATGTTTGGAGTGTCAAAAGGTCAAGGATGAGCATAGACACCCAACTTGTTTGATACAACCATTACCCATTCCTAACTAGAAATGGGAAGTTGCAACAATTGATTTCATCACCAAACTTCCCATAACAAACAAGCAACATGCTTCTATCATGGTAGTGGTGGATAAGCTTACTAAAGCTGCCCATTTTATTCCAGTAAAGCTCACTCACAAAGAAACCAACATTGTTGATATTTATATGAGATAAATTGATTGAATGCATGGTATACCCAAGACAGTTGTGTCTGATAGAGATCCATAATTTACATCAAATTTTTAGAGGATTATCTAAGGGATTTGGAACAAATTTGAATTTTAGCACAACTTATCATCGATAATAAAATGGAAAAACAAAGAGGGTGAATCAAGTGATTGAGGATATGTTGAGGATGTATGTGATGGATAAACCACAAAAATGGGAAGACTACCTACACTTAGTGGAGTTTTCTTATAAAAATGGGTACCAATCATATCTAAAGATGATCCCATTTGAGGCTCTTTATGGTAGAAGGTGCAACACACCGATAAGAGGAAGCATACATAGTGATAGTGAATTTAATAACAACTCATGAAATCATCAAACAGGAAGGTGATGAAGGTGTCAAGAAGATGCGGGCCCATGTCATTGCAGACACAATGGACCAAATTTTGTAGAAGGAGCTAGAGGTCAAGGAAAAGGATGCAATGGAGAAGATGACCTTCGAAGAATTAATGGTGCACTAGAAGAAGTCCTGAGTGGCTCGGGACGAGCCATAGGTGATTTTTGGGGGCCTGTTGGATAGGCATTTTGGATAATTTCTAGGATTTGTGCCAGAAGAAGTAAAAAAATATGGACCAAGAACGAGCAATGGGAGCATAGTTTAAGGAGTCAAAGCATGCTACAAAAGGACGCATGATGGAGAAATGTGCAATACGTGGAAAATGATTATAGATAGTTAGGAGTTTTGGGACATTGTGTCCAATTTGTAATGGGATTATCCCTATTTTGATGTATAAATATGTAATGGGTTTTTGGGTATAGAGGTTCAAAATGTTAGTAGTCTGGGGTTTAGAATGAGAGGTTCTTAGTAATTTTTGGGTAAGTGAGTGGAGCGAAGGAAGAAGTCTGAGGTATGACTGAGGAGTGAAGCTAGAACTACAGTACAATTATTGTTGCATATTTTTTAGCACGGTGCACAACTGTAAGAGAATTATCAATGATTAATAAAAAAATCCAGTCGTTGTGGACATATCCCATGTTGGGTGAACCACATTAAACCTGCGCATTGTGATGTGTTTGCATGCTAAGATGTTTAATGTTATTTTGCAATGATGATAATACTTAAGTATAATGATGAATGTGTTAATCATATATGTTGTTACAATGCCACGAAATGAAGTAATTGGTAATTGAATGAACATAAAGTAAAGGAATGTCGCACACAATATCTAATGCATAATAAGTACTATTAAGTAATGGAAAATGCACACATGAGTAAATGATATGTCGAACACCTTGCTTCCCCTTATCACTTCAGAACCTTGGTTCCTACATCTCCTATAGATGCCTCAGGTGACACTTCACTTGATCTGTAGGTGATGCCAAAAGGGCCAATGTCTAAAGGATTTGTTGGTATTTGAATGATAAACCTCGGGTCTATCCACTGTGTGCCAACATCGCTAGATGATATGAAGGAATTTTTATGATTTCCTTCGATGTTCGGTATTCACTGAAGGACTTTACA
This sequence comes from Picea engelmannii, assembly GCA_009831015.1. NCBI lineage: Eukaryota > Viridiplantae > Streptophyta > Pinopsida > Pinales > Pinaceae > Picea > Picea engelmannii. Next base: position 265,661 of record ML780315.1, on the reverse strand, counting down.
ATATCATTGTAGGTGTTCTTTGAAGCAATTAACATGATAGTCTGCATTCTATCCAAAGGAATTTACAAGACCCCCTCCAATCTCACCTGAGCACCTGGAAACATCACCTCTGGTCTTAACTGAAAGACTTAATATAATCATCATCGGTATTCACCAGAGAAATTTTCATGATCACCTTCGATTGGACTGGAGGAATTTATATTATCATCATCAGTGTTAACTGACAGACTTAACACAATTGTCTCTGGTTTAATTGGAGAAATTTATACAAACTCTGATGGTGTCCATCGGAGGACCTTGTATGAACCCCTCTAGTACCAAGCTCATCAATGAGATTAACAAAAATACCTCTGGTATTTTTTGGATGATTTGACAAGAACTATCCTATTTCATACCAGTGACCATGCTATGAATTTTTTTGGTAGATACCGTAGCAGTTCCCTTGAACTGTTCTGATCTCTAAATTTTCTCCATCAACTTGCCTAGACTTTCCCTAAGATAATATAGTCTTCCTCAAAATCCTCCATAATGTCCCAAATCATCCTATCATCCTCCGATGACAAACTCCTTACTAAAATCGATACAAGTGATTCTTTAGGTACTTGACACATGGTTTTACATAGGAAGTTTTTTTTTTATTCTTATCTCTTATTTGTTTACAACTCCTGATCTAATCATGCTTATCTTGTCACATATTTTTTTGGGGGGGATAATTACAACTATGTGTTCCAGGTTCGAAAATGTCTCCAAAAAAGAAAATAACAAGCAAGGAACCTATGACAGAGGCTTCTCGTGGTGGAAGCATGCAAGGGGAAGATCCTAACTCCATAGGAGTAGTGTATGATGACATAGTGGGGCTCCTAGAGAAAGGAGGAGACTCACTCAAATGGGGTGAATTCTTCAAAATGTTTAAACATAATACATTCCTGGTAGAAGTTGATGACCATGATGAGTTCCATATTTTCAAGAATATTCGGAGATCGGGAATTCACAGTGTATCATCTCATGTTGCATTTCTTCCTTATTTGGATGAAATTTCTTGGATCCTCAAGAATGTAGACTTAGAAAATAGATATATACTCAATGCCATAGGAGAAACCATAGCTTCATTCCAGGAATTTGACCTAGAAGAGAACTATCACTTGGCGAAGGGAACCTGAAATTAATATGAGGAACTCCTTAACAGTTTCAAGCTTAGAGTAAAATATCTAGTATAAGCTAGACAAACATTTCAAGCACATACCATCCAACAAGTATCTCACCATGACACTAAGGAATCCCTATCAATATTGTTGGATTACTGAGAGGGGGGGTGAATCAATAATAGATAAATTTAATCCTTTTTCTCCATAAAATGCAAGTGTTATCTCAATGTAGCATTATCATCCAATAGTTGCAGAATAAATAAACAATGAAAAAATGAGAAATCACACACATACATAGTACACCAGTGTTTTACGTGGAATCCCAAAGTGGGAGAAAACCACATAATGTTTTTTCTTACATGTATTTAAGAATTACATTCATTGGAAGCACAAACTTCCTTTATTTTCCAGCTACAACTAGAAGGAGGCTCCAACCCCCTAGTTTCTCAGGCTACAACATGAGGTAAGCTCCAACTCCCCAATTCTATGGTTATAACCAGAAGGAGGCTACAACCCCCTATGTTCTCCAAATACAACCGGAAGGTGGCTACAACCACTTTTCCTTTCCCTATCCAACTTCCCTGACATATAATTAGAATGATGGAACCACCATCACACTATCCCTGTGAGACATACTGCTATAAACTTGTACCAATCAACCTGCACCAAACAACCTATACTAATAATCTGAACCATACATCAACCATGCATAAACCATGAATCAACCTGTACCTCAAATTGTAATCAAGATGTACCATAAACAAGTGCATCAACCATGCACCAACCTGTACGAAACAACCTGTAATCAACTTGTACCATAAACAAGTGCATCAACCATGCATCGGCCTATACCAAACAACCTGTAATAAACATGTACCATAAAAATGTGCATCAACCATGCACCAACCTGTACCAAAGAAACTGTAATCAACCTGTACCATAAACAAGTGCACCAACCTGTACCTCAACCTGTAACATGAAAAATTTCATCAACCATGCACCAAATCTATACAAATAACCTGTCAGAACAACCTATCTCATCAATCTTATCAACCAAATCAGATCTACTCACCAAGATCAATCGCTAAGACAACTCTCAACCATATGCACAATATCACCAGAATGTTCATCAACCAAGCATATCACAACAACTCATAATCCTCACCAAGATCAATATGTGCTTCTAATAATATACCAAGACAAGTATGCTACATCATCCATAAACCATGTATCAACAATACTACCAACAAGTATCTCCAACCATGTACCAAGTATGTACCAATCATGCATCAACTACACATCAACTATGACTCATCAATATGTACTAACATCGTCAACTACTTGTCTCAACCATGTACCCAACATGTACTTCAATCAAAAGCCCTCATCAATTTCATCATCCAAATCTGATCTGATCACATATACCTCAAACACTATACCACAAGTCTGTACCTCAAACCATGTGCTAGAACCTCATTGTTATACAACCTCTATATGTACCAATAATCTCAACAACATACCTCAACCAAAAGACCTTTTTGTTTGTACCGTTCTATTGCCGTGGTTTTTCTGCTGCACTTTTTCTACTCCGTTTTTTCTTCTACACTTTTCCTACTATGATTTTTCGACCACATGTTTTATGCTAGAATTTTCCATCCACACTTTGTATTCCGTAGTTTTCCTACCAGACGTTTTCTGCCACATTTTTCCTGCCGAACCTTTTCTGTTGCAATTTTTTGCCGCACTTTTTCTGCCGCACTTTTCCTACTGCAGTTTTCCTGCTGCACTTTTTCTACCGCACTTTTTCTGCTGCAAGTTTTCCCTATTGATAATACCTACCCAAATAACCTTTCAAAAAAATAGATATTCAATGATATTCAAGTGTGATTTGAATGAGAGACCCTTACCTCTTATTTATAATTTTATGTAGCTTCCACAAGGGGTCACATTCTAACCATCTTAACCAACTTTCCTTATTTTAGGGTTAACCCACTTATAACCACTTGTCCACTTAACTTAACCACTTTCCATAATTAGTAAGTTCTCCATTAACTTTAATATTTAAATAATTTATTTTGCATCCTCTTTGACTTATAGTACACTCATCACTTCACTTTATTATTTAAATAATTTATTCTTTGCAAAAACTTTGACTACTATGACCTTTTGGGGCTTCTAGATGACTCATGAGGGTTCTCCAACTTCACATGGCCATAAATCTCTAACTGTGAGGATTTATGCAACGCTCCACATACCACCATAAATAGCATGATATGTAATATCCATCTGGAATAGTGTTACCTACAAATATATCAAAACTCATACCATTATCCATCAAACAAACTTGGGTCCATTACCCAAACCTTTGTGCTACCAGAATTCGCTACCGAACTTTCTTCAAGGGTTGAAATCAATGACAACCAACCCAATTAATCAAAAATATCCCCCTTTGGAATTGATGGCAACACTCTGATGCAATACAAAAGTCAGGTCATGTAATACTGAATTCATATCACTCATGCTCTTCATGTGACCATCGCTCCCTCTGGAACCATGCCTTTGTGCTCTTTCTCTAAGCATTTACCTTTGCATATAATAAATCTCTCCCCGTTTTTCATCAATGACAAAGCTATATTTCCATCCGGGGCTACTCCCCATGACTGAACTCCTCCTGAAACTGATCTCCCAACTTGAACTTTCATTTTTATGGTGCTTCCTCGTGTAAATCTAAGACATATAAGATAAGCATTCAAAAGAATTCATTTTGGAGTAGAAATTACTTCGAGTCTCTGGTGAATATACTCAAAGGCTTCCCATGGAAGAGTTTTTGTAAAGATGTCTGCCACTTGTTCTTTTGTGCCCACATATTCAACTCTAATGCTCTTCTCTGTAACTTGTTCCCATAGAAAGTGATACTTGATTGGAATGTTCTTCATATTCGAGTGCATCACCAGGTTCTTTGAGATACTAATGGTGTTTGTATTATCACAATACATTGGAATGGGATCATCATACTCAACCTCTATATATGTCAGAGTTTGTTTGATCCAAAGAACATGTGTACATCATGTTGTTGTTGCAGTATACTCTGCCTCGACTGTAGATAAGGATATTGATGACTATTTCTTTCTTAGCCATGATACTAAACACTCACCCAAGTAGAACGCTACTCCGTTGGTCATCAATGTAACCTTCCCAATATGCATCTGTATAGGGAATAAGGGATAGATCCTTTCCTTTTGGATACCATAATCCAAACTATTATGTTCCTTTGATATATCTGAAAATACTCTTCACTTCTACAACATGTGTTTCCTTTGGTGTTGCTTGAAATCGTGCCAGTTGTCCAACTTCCTGCATTACATCTGGTCTGGATGTTGTCACATATAGTAAGTTTCCAATCATTGAACTGTATTTCCTCTGTTCTGTAGACTTTGAATCATCATCTTTTCTCAACTTGCAACTGATTTTCATAGGAGTGGTAACTGGTTTGCAATCTTCCATTTCAAACCTCTTTAGCATTTCTATGATATAGTTAGTTTGAGAAATAAAAATTCCTTGGTTTCTTTGACGTATCTGAAGACCCAAAAAGAAGGATAGATCTCTGAGTAATGACATTTAAAATTCATTATGCATATCCTTTGCAAATTTCTGGCTTAACCTATCATCATTGCTTCCAAAAATAATATCATAAACATAAACTTCAATTAATAAAATATTGTCTTGAGTTACCTTGATGTAGAGGTTGCTGTCTACACGTCCTTTTCTGAAACCTGTCTGTTGTAGATATTTATCTAGTCTAGAGTACCATGCTCTAGGATCCTGTTTTAGACCATACAAGGCCTTCTTCAATTTTTACACGTAATCTGCGTTCTTTGACAACTGAAATCCTTCTGGTTTTTCAACGTAGACTTCTTCTTCGTAAAGTTTTTCCATTGATTAATTTTCTTCTTCCTTTAATTCTTGTCCACATGTTTCATCATTTGTTGCATTGATGATTTCCACAACTTTTTTCAACCACATATTGTAACACTTGTATTCTTTCCTTGTACTTGAGTAACCAACAAGTACTCCTTTGTCCACACAAGAGTCAATTTTTCCCATTCTTCCATCTTCTCTTTTGATGTAGCATTTGCTTCCAAATACTCTGAAGTGATTTACATTTGCTGGTATTCCTTTCCATAGCTCGTAGGAAGTTTTGTCATTTTTGTTTCTGAGCATTACTCTATTTTGAATGTGAACTTTTGTATGCACTCCATGTGTCCAAAAAATATCTGTCAATTTTGAATCCATTAGAATTGTTCGAGCCATTTCTTGTGTAATTATCATCCATTATGATAATATTCCTTTATCTTTGAACCACTCTCTGACCCAATATATGAATCCATGCTCTTGTCCACTGTCATATATCTGTCCAAACCTTCTAAGTGTTCTTATGAATCCATCTATGTCCATACTATCCAAGACTCTACTACACAATGTCCATAATGTTGACCCATTTATCACTGTACTATCATGAAGTATTCACTACTACAACTGATTATACTTCTGCTAACTGACTGCCCTGGATCTATCTAGTCAAACTCTGCAAGCTGCTCAAATGATGGTTCTTTGTTCTATCACATCTATCGCATAGAATCCCCCTGTCTAATATTCATGTTACTTGGGATTCTCTAAGCCAGATGGCTCAAGACAATTCCTACTCTGATGTGTATTCATCATCATCTTCATTGGTAGTTTCATCATCTCTCTAATCTCTGACTTCTTTCTTTCTATTTGTGGATTCATCTTTCAGTACAATGTCTAAAAGTAAAATCTCTTGAACATGTTCATTATTTATTTGTCGTTCTTTTCTTTTAGTTTTTTTTCAAACCTTTTTGTATCTGGCATATTTCTTTTTCTCTATAGAATTTTCTTCATCTCGTTTTATTTCCAATCTTGCAATCTCTGGGACCTAGTCTTTGTGTTTTCTTATCCATACTTTCTTACATCTGATATCAGTGTTCTCTTTCATGGAAGTATCTATCAGGCTTCTAAAATCACTATCTTTGTGTCCATAGTTATGACATTTGTAACATTCAATGTTATGTGGGGCCACATAGGCATTTCTTGCTTGAACATTTCTTTTATAATCCCTTCAATCTAAAAACTTATGTCCAAATTTAGTACAATAAAAACAATGACCATAAAATAAATTTACATACCTGGGAGTGAATGATCTTCTTTGTGGCGTAGTCCTTCTGAATTTTTTCCTTGACTGATCATGATCATGATTGAAGCTTCTTTGTGGCTTGAACATGGATGGTCTTCTTGAAGACATATCTTCAATAGTTTTCTTAGATTCTGGTTGACCACAATTCCTTCCTTTGAGTACTTCTGCATAACTCTTTCTATTTACTTCATTCTTCTTTTCTAGCAAGATAGAGTGCTTCTCTTCATTATCTATAACTAATTTGGATGTTTTTGTCTCTTTAACGTTCTTGTTGAGCTTGACGATTTTACTTCTCAATGTGACAACTTGCTCTTCAAGCTTCTCAACCTCTTCTTCTTTCTTCATTATCTGAGACTTCATGACTTCTTCTGCTCTTTTCTCTTCTTCAAGCTAAAATTTTAATATGATTATTTCTTCTTCAAGTCCTTTCTCTTCTTGACCAAAATCTGCCTCAAGCTGGTTTTTATCCTTAGTTCTTTCCTTAATATGATCTGACCATATCTTCTCTATCATTTCTTCTTCTTCCTTTTGTGCTTCTATGCTGACTTCCAAATACTTCTTTTGATATTCAAGATTTTATTCAATCTTTCTGGCTTCTTCTAGCTGAGTTCTTAAGTTCTCAATGACCTATTGGGCTTCTTAAAAAATGTGAACACTTTCCTTTTGTTTCATCAATTCTTTCTTGAGTGACTTGTTTTCTTCTCTTAGTTCATCTAAAGCACTAATCGATTCTACTTCATAATTTTCTTCCTTTTCAATTAGTTTTTCTTTCTCATTTCCTTCATGGCATTCCATTTCAAGATGTTTGAATTTTTCACAATTAAAGAAAGACAACATACCTCTGGTGATTATGTACTCTTCATCTTCTAAATTTGTTTGACACAGTGAACATAATTCTTCTTGACCTGTATCTACATCTTCTTTGGCACTTTCTGAATCTGTGATGGGTGAAGAATATATGTCATGTAACTTATCCAAAATTTATCTGGATGATGAACATTTACCAACCTTTTCTCTCACAGGATTAGGTAATCCTTCCCAGATGAAATCAACTGCTATTTTTTTATTCTTCTTCAATTCCTTCTTATCTGCAGTCTTTTCCCTTTTTGAACTATCATATCATGTAACAACTGATAGCCAAATATAATGTCCCCATGCCTGTAAAAATAATTTCTTCCTTCTGCTCCATATATCATACTTAAAACCACTCTGACCATTAAACATTGGTACTCCATTCTCAGAATAATCCATGATGTCCTTCCAGTGGTTAAACTATTTTATGAAGGAATAGACTCTGATACCAATCGTTCAATTACTGAGAGGGGGGCTGAATCAGTGTTAGAGAAATTTAATCATTTTTTCTCCATAAAATGCAAGTGTTATATCAATGTAGCATTATAATCTAATAGTTGCAGAGTAAATAAACAATGAACAAATGAGAAATCACACACATACACAGTACACCCATGTTTTACGTGGAAACCCAAAGAGGGAGAAAACCACATAATGATTTTTCTTATATGTATTTAAGAATTACATTCATTGGAATCACTAACTTCCTTTGTTTTCTAGCTACAACTGGAAGGAGGCTCCAACCCCCTAGCTTCTCAGGCTACAACTTGAGGGAAGCTCCAACTCCCCAATTCTCTGGCTACAACCAGAAGGAGGATACAACCCCCTATGTTCTCCATCTACAACTAGAAGGTGGCTACAACCACCTTTCCTTTCCCTGTCCAACCGCCCTAACATATAAGTAGAATGATGGAAACATCATCACACTATCACTGTGAGATATAGTACTGTAAACTTGTACCAATCAACCTGCACCAAACAACCTGTACCAATAACCTGAACCATGCATCAACCATGCATTAACCTGTACCTTAAATTGTAATTAGCATGTACCATAAACAAGTGCATCAACCATGCACCAACTTGTACAAAACAACCTGTAATCAAACTGTACCATAAACAAGTGCATCAACCATGCATGAGCTTGTACCAAACAACCTGCAATCAACCTGTACCATACAAAAGTGCATCAAACATGCACCAACATATACTAAACATCCTGTAATCAACCTATACCATAAACAATTGCATCAACCATGCACCAACCTATACCATGAACAAGTGCATCAACTATGCACCAAATCTATACAAATAACTTGTCACAACAACTTGTCTCATCAATATTATCAACCAAATTAGATCTACTCACCAAGATGAATCACCAAGACAACTCTCAACCATATGCAAAATATCACCAAGATGTGCATCAACCAAGCATATCAAAACAACTCATAATCCTCACCAAGATCAATATGTGCTTGTAATAATATACCAAGACAAGTATGCCACATCATCCATAAACCATGTGTCAACAATACTACTAACAAGTACCTCCAACCATATACCAAGTATGTACCGATCATGCATCAACTGCACATCAACTATGACTAATCAATATGTACCAACATCATCAAATATACACCTCATGTATGTGCCAACTCATCAACTACTTGTCTCAACCATGTACCCAACATGTACTTCAACCAAAAGCCCTCATCAATTTCATCATACAAATCTGATCTGATCACATATACCTCAAACACTATACCACAAGTTTGTACCTCAAACCATGTTCTAGAACCTCATTATTATACAACCTCTATCTATACCAATGACTTCAACAACATACCTCAACCAAAAGCCCTTTTTTTTTGGAGTGTTCTATTTCCGCGAATCCACTACTGCGATTTTTGTTCCACACTTTTTCTGCTCTGACTTTTCTACTGCACTTTTATTGCTATGTTTTCTGTTGCATTTTTCCCGCCGCACTTTTCCTACCTCACTTTTTCTTCTGCACCTCTCTTGCTACACTTTTTCTACCACAATTTTCCTGCTACACTTTTTCTACTGCAAGTTTTCTCTATCAATAATACTTGCCCAAATAAAATTTCACAAAAATATATATTCAATGATATTCAAGTGTGATTTGAATGAGAGACCCTTGCCTCTTATTTATAATTTTATGTATCTTCCTCAAGGGGTTACCTTCTAACCATATTAACCCACTTTCCTTATTTTAGGGTTAACCCACTTATACCCACTTGTCCACTTAACTTAATCAATTTCCATAATTAGTAAGTTCTCCATTAAATTCATTATTTAAATAATTTCTTTTGCATCCTCTTTGACATATAGTACACTCATCACTTCACTTTATTATTTAAATAATTTCTTCTTTGCAAACACTTTGACTACTTTGACCTTTTGGGGATTATAGATGACTCATGAGGGTTCTCCAACTTCACATGGCCATAACTCTCTAACCGTGAGGAGTTATGTGACGTTCCACATACCATAGGATAGAACATGATATGTACTATCCATCTAGAATGGTGTTACCTGCAAATATATCAAAACTTATACCATTATCCATCAAACAAATTTGGGTCCATTACCCAAACATTTTTGCTACCGTAATTCACTACCGAACTTTCTTCAAGGGTTGACATCAATCAAAACCAACCCAATTAATCAAAAAATACATGGTGGAAATGATTTGTAGGTTGTACATAGAGAAAGATGCCTCCAAATTTATGTTTTCCTTAATTCCATTAATATACTATCGCACAGGTGAAGGGTCAACATCTGATTTTGCTGAGATCCTATCAACAAATCTGACAGAATCCATCGCAGGCATGAAGAACACTAAGCCTAGAAAATTTCCAAATTTCTGCATGTCATCGTACCTATTAGATATTATGTGTGTCGTGCATCAATATCCTAAGATGGGTTGGGCATGGAGATCGAAACAATTAGCCATACACATCTACCATAAGGTGCTCTAGGAGCACAAGTACATGCCAAAATATCACAAGATATGTGATCACTTCTTCGCACCTTTGTATTGATTAATTTTGTAATTGCCATCCCCATGCATGAAGGATAACGAAATAACAATAACTAGAAAAATTGGCTATTGGTATCTAATGGAACATGGGACTTACATCAGGGCATATGATGCCACCAAGGCTCCCTACCTCCTCCCAAGGTTCATTCCTGACAAATTGGTATTCCAAGAGGTTTCCAAACAAACAATGATCCATGGAGTTAGAGTAGTTCATTATCATGAAAAGAAATATATCTGGCCTCTGTTGTACAATGTTGTCATTGATGTTAAAGTATTGATGTCAATGGGTTGATGTCAAGTATTGTCATAATGATGTGTTTGTATAATTGATATATTGATTATTAGTTATATGGTCATTGATGTAATTGTTTTGAAATGGTTGATGTGAAGTGGTGTGATAATGATCTGTTTATATTAAATGGAGTTGTACCATTGATGTCATGTCATGGTTGATAGGAAGAACCAAATGGATAAACTCCAAAGTGGTCCTCTTATGGTGAAATCCCTCATGAGAAGATTCTCTTGGATAAATTTCTCAAGGTGGTTTGCTTATGGTGAAATCCCTCATGGGAATATGCTTTGTAAAGTCCGACTGGTTAGGTGGTTGAGTATCCCAGCAGTGTGGTTAGTGAACCCAATTTTGATTGAGGAATAATGTAATGAAGATCAGTAAATGTGTAGGAGAAACTATTCCCGATGGAAATTATATGTCATGACGTTTTCAGTGATATGTGGAATGTCACATAACTCCTCACGGTTAGAGATTTATGGCCATGTGAAGTTGGAGAACCCTCATGAGTTATCTAGAAGCACCTAGAAGGTCAAAGAAGTAAAATTATTTAATAATATCCTATAAGAAGTTGACTAGTCAAAGTGGTTAGTCATGGGTTAAGTGGTTGGAACAAGAAAACAATTAAAAATAAATTAGTTGCAACTAGAAGTGGAGAGTTTACTATTTGTGGACAAAGTTTCTAAGTGGACAAAGTGGCTAAGTGGACAAAGCGGTTAAGTGGAAAAAATTTGATACTTCTAGAGAAAGGTACTTGGAGAGTATGAATAAGAGAGAAAGGTTCTCCCATAAGCATCTATTGAGCATATTGAATGTCTACAAGTGACAGAGGTAACCAAAGGAGATCTAAGGAGAATTTCAAAGGGAGGTGAAGTAAAGAAGGCTAGAAATTCAAGGGAGGATACAATTTTTAATGATGCTTTCTAAGGTATGTTATTTACAGGTCATCTCACCATTTCACAATAATTTTTTTTCTATAATGATTCAGATAGAAAAATATGGAGGATGTTGAGACAACATATCCAAGTAATTTTGATAACAATTTCTTCTTGTGGCTCATTGTATTTTGGGAGGTACACTCTGTGGAAGATGGTGTTTGTGGCTATTCTTGAAACTAGTCTAAAACAAGTGTTCCAGATAAAAATGTCATAAATTATTCATAACAGATCCAAATTTTGTGAGACAAAATGAATCGATTAGAGTGTAGTTTTTAGTATTTTTTGTACCATTTTCAGATCCATAGAAAAAATATTCTGTGCATGGCATGCTCTACAATTTCTCTCTCTAGAATAAGCCAGAATTCAACAAGGTTTTCCATTTTTTATATAACTCCTTTTCTGGGAGGTTCCAAGTAGTGAAACCTGGAGGATTTGCAAAGACGACACTGAAGAATATTTTGTAGAATTTCCATACCTTTATGCATTACAAGTACAAAGTTATTCTTGTTTCAAGTTAGGGTTGTTGACCAATCCAAAATTAGTCATGTGAGACTAAAGTAAAGTTTGATGAAAATTCTAGTCTCTTGTTGTTGAAGTTAAGGAAGGTTTGTAGGTCTGTGATCACATATACTAGGTCTTTTACAAAGTTACAGGTTTGGCACATGGTCTTGTGTAAGGGTTTATGGTATTTGGTTTATGGAGATTATGGTGTATTACTAGAGGTATCTTGTTGGTTAACTTGGTGATATTGTGCATATGGTTGAGAGTTCGTTGATGATTGATCTTTGTGATTAAATCATATTTGGATGATGAGATTGATGAGACAGTTTGAGCTGACAAGTTGTTGTGACAGGTTGTGTTGTGCATAGTTGATGCACTTGTCTTGGTATAGACTGTTGGTACAATTTGACAAATTTCTTTATGTCTACAAGTTCGGTCTTGCATTGAGAGTTGGTGCTCATTTCAGTTGGTTCTAATAAAACACAAGGATTGTAGTCCATAATACAAAATAAACTTATACATATATCTAGTGTTCATTGTGTTATTTATTGTTATGGTGAATAATTCTTTATTGTTAATATATTTCATTGAGATATGTTTACATGCAGACAACTAAGTGTGAATAGAAGTAATGAGTAATGATGTTGTGAATAGTGATGGTTAACTAAATTTTTGTAAGAATTTGTAAAAAGAGCCTCACACTGATTCATCCCCCCCCTCTCAGTGTGTTTGGTGTGTCCAACAATTAGTATCAAAGGAGGCCTTCACTATAAGAATTAACAAGCTTGAAGGAGATCTATGGATACACAAATGGATGATGACATTTCCATATTTGATGAGACAAACTATTTGACATGGAGAATAAATATGAAAGGGTAATTGAAGTCAAAAGGAGCAGGTGTTTGGAACACAGTTGTTGGTGGATCAATTCCCTTAAAGAAATAGTCAAAAGGTGCATCCCAAAAGGAATCAAAGAAGAACAATGTAGTAACACTCAATACCATTTTAAATGGAATCTCAAATTCTATCAAAGAAAACATAGGAACACATTCCTCCGCTAAGGACCTATGCTGGAAGATAGAGAAGGTATATCAAGAAAAAATAAAAGACATTGAAGATAATTCCATCAAGGATAATGAAGGTAAAGACTCTCCAAAATATTATGATTGCAATAATTCTAAGTGTGATGAGGTTTAATGTTTTCTTACAAATGAAGAAGAATATCTAGAAGTAATTTTTGTAGAATCAACTGACAATTATCTTATAGATAAAGAGGAAGAGTTGTTGTTGAACCATGAAGATAATTTTTTTTATTATTTATAAAAAGTAGAATGTGATCATTATTCTTTTAAGGATATTGAAGATTAAATCAAGGAAACCCTATAAAAGTACCAAAGGATTACCATGAAACTAAAACAAATGATCAAGAAATAAGAAGAAAGTGAAACTAAGCAAGGGACCCAATTAGAAGAAAAAGAACAAGAGATCAAGAGACTAAAGAATGAAATAATTAGTCAAGCAGAAGAAAATAAGAAGGTATATGATGAGATTATCAAAAGCATTGAATTCAATGTCAATATAAATACCCAAATTGAAGAATCCAAAGGGATAGAGAAACTATTGAAGAATCAAGTAAATGAAAAGGAAGAGTCATGCCATAAGTTCAACATCAAGTTCATGAACAGTTCAACAATATTAGATGAAATCCTAGATAACCAAAGATCTACAAATGATAAATCAGATCTGTTGATTAAGGTTGGTTTTCATTGATGTCAACCCTTGAATAAATCCCTGCAACACAAAGGTTTGGGTAATGGACCCAAGATTGTTTGATGTAAAGATGACTCGTTATTGTCTTGTCATGGTTGATAATAAGTAAATATGGATGAACTCCAAAGTGGTCCCCTTATAGTGAAAGTCCTCACGAGAAGACGCTTTGCAGAGTAAGAGAACCCATGCTTAATTGTGGAATAATGAGATGAAGGACATTGAATTTTTCAGAGAAACTCTCCTAGATGTATATTTCTTGTCATGCCATTTCCGTTGGTATGTAGAATGTCACATAACTCCTCACGGTTAGAGAGTTATGGCCATGAGAAGTTGGAGACCCCAGGTTTGGGTAATGGACCCAAGTTTGTTTGATGGGTAACGGTATGAGTTATGATATATTTTCAGACAATACTATTATAAATGGATATTACATGTCATTCCATTTCTGGTGGTATGTGTAACGTCACATAACTCCTCAGGGATTGAGAGTTATGGCCTTATGAAGTTAGAGGACCCTCACATGTCATCTAGAAGCCCCAAAAGGTCAAAGTAGTCAAAGTGGTTTAAGGGATTTTAAAAGGTAAATAATAAAGTGAAGTGATGAGTGTACTATAATTCAAAGTGAATACAAAACAAATTATTTAAATAATAAATTTAATGGAGAAATTAGAAGTGGGTTAACCCTAAAATAAAGAAAGTGGGGCCAAGTGACCTAGAAGATGTTTTTAAGGAAGTTACTTGGAGAGTGTAAATAAGAGGCAAGGCTCTCTAATTTTCATCACACTTGAGAATATTGAATATCTGTATGTGTTTTAGGTAACCAAGGATATGTAAGCCTAAATTCTGAGGAAAGGTGAAGAAAAGAAGGCCGAAATGCAAGGAAGGATAAATTCTTTTGATGGTGCTTTCTAAGGTATGTTATTTACAGGTCATCTCACCATTTTTTCTTTAACATTTTTTCTATAATGATTCAGACCATAAAATTGCTATGACATTGAGAAAACATATCCAAGTATCTTTTGTAAAAAATTCATCTTATGGTTCGTTGTATTTTTGGAGTTACACTCCGTGGAAAATAGGGTCTGTGGCTAGTCCTGAAACTAGTCAAACATAGGTGTTTCGGGTAAAAACATCCTAACTTATTCATAATAGATCCAAATTCAGTGAAACTAAATGTGTTGGTTAGGGTACAGTCTATAGTATTCTATGTAATAGTTTCAAATCATTTAAAAAAATATTCCATGCGGTTCACGCTCTACAAGGTTGCTCTCTAGAATAAGCCAAAATTCAACAAGGTATGCCATTTTTTCTATAACTCCTTTTCTGAGAGGTTCCAAGTAGTGAAACTTGGAGGAATTGCATAAAACACACTGACGAACATTGTGTATCATTTTAATATCTTTATACATTACAAGTACAAAGTTATGATTACTTCAAGTTAGGGTTGTTGACTAATCCAAAACTAGGCATGTGAGACTAAAGAAAAGTTTGATGAAAATGCTAGTCTCTTGTTGTTAATGTTAAGGAAGGTTTGCAAGAATTTGATCATATACACCAGGTCTATTACAGAGCTACAAGTCATATTTGGATGATGAAATTGATGAGGACTTTTGGTTGAGGTACATGTTGAGTACATGGTTGAGACAAGTAGTTGATGTGTTGGCACATACATGAGGTGTATAGTTGATGATGTTGGTACATATTGATGAGTCATAGTTTATGAGTAGTTGACACATGATTGGTACATACTTGGTACATGGTTGGATGCACTTGTTTATGGTACAGGTTGATTACAGGTTATATGGTATAGGTTGGTGCATGGTTGATGCACATGTTTATGGTACAGGTTGATTAAAGGTTGAGGTACAAGTTGATGCATGGTTGATCCATGGTTCAAATTTATTGGTATAGGTTTACAATGGTATATCTCACAGTGATAGGTTGACAGTGGTTCCATCATTCTATTTCTACTTCAGGGTGGTAGGATGGGGCAAGGACAGGTGGTTTTAGCCACCTTTCGGTTGTAGTTGGAGAACATAGGGGGTTGTGGCCTCCTTCTGGTTGTAGCCAGAGAATTGGAGAGTTGGATCTTCCCTCAAGTTGTAGCCTAAGAATCTAGGGGGTTGGAGTCTCCTTCCAGTTGCAGCTAGAAAACAAAGGAAGTTGGTGCTTCCAATGAATGTAATTCTTTAAGACATATAAGAAAAAACATTCTATGGTTTTCTCCCGATTTGGATTTCCACATAAAACACTGGTGTACTGTGTATGTGTGTGATTGTTCTTTTATTATTGCTCATTATTGGATAATACTACTACTTTGATATAACACTTGGATCAATTTGGATAAAAAAGATTATAATTTCACTATTACTGATTCACACCCCCCCCCCTTAGTAATCAAACAATTAGTATCAGAGAAGGTTCCTTCAGAAATCAGTTTAACCATTGAAAAATAGATCATGGAGAATACCAACACATATAAAAATGGAATACCACAGTTTGATGGACAGAAGTATGCTTTTTGGAGCATAAGGATAAGGACATATATACAGACACAGGGATGTCAAGTTTGGCAATCAATTGTAGATGGATACACAACACCAGCAGTTCCACCAACAAATGACAAAGAAACAAAACTTGGTGGAATAATTCCAAAGCCACAAATGCACTTTTGAATGGTCTCAGTGATACAATATTCACCAAAGTTGCACACTGTAAATCCACTAAGAGATTTGGGACAAGCTTCAAAATATTTATGAAGGAGATACAAAAGTTAAAGCAACAAAGCTTCAGACTTACAGAAGTCGGTTCGAACAACTAAAAATGAAGGAAGACGAAGATATCAAAGCCTACTTCTTACGAGTCGATGAAATAGTGAATGCAATCATAGGATTGGGAGAAGAAATTGAAGAATCTGTAATTGTTCAAAAGATACTAAGATCTCTTCCTATGAGATTCAACCCTAAGATATCAGCACTAGAAGAAAGATTGGATCTGGACTCAATAAGCATGGACGAACTACATGGAATCTTCACAGTATAAGAAATGAGAACTGAGTAGGAAAATTGAGATGTAAAAGAAGCAGCCTTGAAGGCATCCAAAATATCAAAGAAAAAGAAAAAGGAACAAGAATAATATAGAAGTAGCAGTGACGCCTTGGAAGATGATGAAGAATTGGACAACTTCACCAAAAGACTGAACAAGGGAACCAATGGTAGTTATAGAGGTAAGATCCCTTTAATTTGTTTTAATTGTGATGGTATTGGTCATTTTGCTAAAAAATGTCCTCATAAGAAAAAGAGAAATGATGAAGGTTACTCAAAAGGAAAATACACATATAAAAGAAAAAGAACTACAAATTTTTTTTTCAAGAAAAGCTTATACACCAAAGAAGACATCTCATCATCATATGAAGATGAAGTCAGTGAAAATGAGATAGGAAGAGTTCTATTCATGGTAGTAAAAGACTCTGACAAAGAAGACTCCGAAGAAGAATATGAAGAAGCCGAAGAAGAATGTGAAGAAGTTGAAGAATAAATTGAAGAGGCATAAGGTGACTATCGAGAAGAATTAATGTGTGCCATAGAAGTTATCAGAAGATAAAAGAAGAAAAACAAGAAACTACAAGCAGAACTAGACAAGAAAAAGGGCACTTGAGAACTAGAACAAATGATCACAAAATTGAAGGTTCAAATAGAAGAAGATAAAAGAATTTAAGAAGCACTCAAAGAACAACTAGAAGGAAAGGACAATATCATTGGAAACTTGGAAGCAGAGGTTGTCACACTAAGAAATGATACTCAAAAGAAAAATATGTAGAATAGCTCAAAAGTTCTGGATGACATTATCAACAGTAAAAAATATCATCTTGACAAGTCCAGACTTGGATACAATTAGACAGAAAAGGGCTCAATCTCCAAAACAAAAGAACAAGAAACAAACCCAAAGAGCTATGCATAAACAATCAAAGAGGATAGGAAGATATACAAGGAAGATTATAGGGATACTCCTCCACCAAGAAAATTCATATTTCTGAATCAACAACAGACAAATAGGCCTCAAGAAGAAGAAGGATTCATAAGAGCACCTCCGTTCAGAATATCTTCAACTCTCAAGTATCAAACTATATTTTTTGGTTTATGTTATGCATGCAATAATTTTGGACATAAAGTTGTGAATTGCAGAGATAACAACAGGAACAATAACAACTTTGAGAGTTATACACAAAGGGATTATTCAAGAAGACCTAGTGAAACACAAAGAAGAAGTTACAACAGGTTTGAATCTTTGAGCACTGAAGTGGAATGTTACAAATGTAACAATTTTGGACACATGGCCAATGATTGTAGAATGACAGTCCCTCCTAAAGAACCTCAATAGAATAACAACAGTCACAGACAAGAACCTCATAAAACAACATGGATAAGAAAGAAAGATCAGTATAACAATGAAGAATGCACATTCACTATACAAGCTAAGAAGAAGAAACATGGTTGGTCTGTTGACAGTGGATGTTCAAAACACATGACAGGCGATAAAGACAAATTTCTTACATTACGAAAAGAAAAAAATGGATCAGTCTCCTTCGAAAATGATAATTCATCCAAAATCATTGGAGAAGGCACCATATGAATTGGGAACAAGAATGAAAAGGGACAAAATGTTATACTGGTAGAAGATATGAAACATAATCTTCTAAATGTGAATCAAATGTGTGATCAAGGTCATTAAATTACTTTCGATTCAGAAAAATGTGAGATAAGAAAAGAAGGTTCAGGGAAATTGGTCGGTACAGCTGCAAGAACTTCAAACAACATATATGTGTTAAGTGAAATTGGAAATGAAAAGTATTGTCTAGGAAAGCAAGATGAAAGTTGGCTATGGCACAAAATAATGGGTCACATGCATTTTGATAACCTTGTCAAAGTCAATAAAAGAGAAGCAGTCATAGAAATGCCCCAGATCACGAAACCAACCAACACGTTATACAAGCATTGTCAACAATGAAAGCAAACAAAGACCAGGTTCAAATCAAAGGAATATTCAACAACAAGACCATTGGAAATTGTGCACACTGATCTAGTTGGACCAACTACAACAAAGAGATTAAAAGGTGAAAAATACTTTATGTTATTAGTTGATGATTATACAAGAATGACTGCAGTTTTCTTTCTCAAGAACAAGTCAGAATCTTTTGAAAACTTCAAGATCTACAAGGAAATGGCTGAAAATGAGATGGATTCAAGAATCAAATGCTTGAGATATGATAATGGAGGAGAGTTCACTTCAAAGGAATTTATGGACTACTGTAGCAGTCATGGAATAAAAACGCAATTCTTCGTTGCTAGGACACCTCAACAGAATGGAGTTGTTGAAAGAAAGAACATGACAGTACAAGAAATGGCTCAAACAATGCTAATAGATTCAAAATTGACAGACATATTTTGGACACATGTAGTGCATACATCAGTTCACATTCAAAATAGATTAATGCTCAGAAACAACACTGATAAAACTCCCTACAAGCTATGGAAAGGAAGACCAGCAAATGTGAAACACTTCAGAGTTTTTATAAGAAAATGCTACATCAAAAGAGAAGATGGTAGAATGGGAAAGTTTGACTCTCGTGTGGACAAAAGAATACTTGTTGGTTACTCAAGTACAAGGAAAACATACAAGTGTTACAATCTAAGATTGAACAAAGTTGTGGAAAGAATCAACGTGACAATTGATGAAACAGGCAGACCAGAATCAAAGAAAGAAGAAATCAAATCAATGGAACAACTTTTCGAAGAAGAAGATGAAAAGGAAGTAGAAGAGGAAGATGAAGATGAAGAGAATTCAACAGAAGCAGAAGAGAAAGTTCAACAAGTATCTCCAAAGACACCTAGCAAACGAGTACAAAAGAATCATCCTTTAGATCAGATTATTGGAAACAAAGATGCAGGAGTTGAGACTAGAAGAAAAAATCGTTCACCAGAACAAACACACCTAGCAATCTTATCTACAATTGAACCAAACTGTTTTGAAGAAGCCAGTAAGGATGAATTTTGGATTAAGGCCATGGATGAAGAATTGGATCAAATAGAGAAAATTGACACTTGGGAATTGGTTCCAAGACCAAAGAATAAGAATGTGATCAGCACAGAATGGGTTTTCAGGAATAAATTGAATGAAGATGGACAAGTTACAAGGAACAAAGCTATATTGGTATGTAAAGGATATGAAAAGATTGAAGGAATCGACTTTGAAGAGACATTTTCCCCAGTTGTCAGAATGGAAGCAATCCATTTAATTTTAGCTCATGCATGCTCCAAAAATGTTAAAGTATATCAGATGGATGTAAAATCAACTTTTCTGAATGGGGAACTTGAAGAAGAAGTATACATTGAACAACCAGAAGGATTTCAGTTGTCAGAGAACACAGACTATGTATGTAAATTAAAGAAGGCCTTGTATGGTCTAAAACAGGCTCCTAGAGCATGGTACACCAGATTGGATAAGTATCTGCAGTAGGTAGGGTTCAGAAAAGGAAGTGCAGACAACAACCTCTACATCAAGTTAAGTCAAGGTAATATTTTATTAATTGAAGTTTATGTTGATGATATTATTTTTGGTAGTGATGATGACAGGTTAAGCCATAAATTTGCAAAAGACATGCATAATGAATTTGAAATGTCGTTACTTGGAGAACTATCCTTCTTTCTGGTACTTTAGATACGTCAAATCAACCAAGAAATTTTTATTTCTCAAACCAAGTATGTCAGAGAAATGCTAAAGAGGTTCAGAATGGAAGATTGCAAAACAATTATCACTCCCATGCAAACCAGTTGTAATTTGAGCAAAGATGATGATTTGAAGTCTACAAATCAGAGGCAATACAGGTCAATGATTGACAACCTACTATATGTGACAACATCCAGACCAGATATAATGCAAGCAGTTGGACAGGTGACACGATTTCAAGCAGCACCAAAGGAATCACATGTATTAGTAGTAAAGAGGATTTTCAGATATCTCAAAGGAACATAAGAGTCTAGATTATGGTAAGGAAAATATCTATCACTTATTACCTACACAGATGTAGATTGGGTAGGTTGTATTGATGACTGATTTAGCACCAGTGGAGAAGAATTCTACTTAGGTGAGTGTTTGGTATCATGGATAAGCAAGAAACAATCATCAGTATCTCTATCTACAATAGAGGCATAGTGTATTGCAGCAACAACATGTTGTACACAAGTTCTTTGGATGAAACAAACTTTGACAGATATATAGGTTGAGTATGATGAGCCCATTCCAATATATTGTGATAATACATGTGCCATCAGTATCTCAAAAAATCTAGTGATGCACTCTAAGAAGAAGCACATTCCAATCAAGTACCAATTTCTACGGGAACAGGTTGAAGAAAAGAACATCAGAGTTGAGTATGTGGGCACAAAAGAACAAGTGGCAGACATCTTTACAAAACCACTTCCACGGGAAGCCTTTGAATATCTTCACCAAAGACATGGAGTTATTTCTTCTCCAAAAATGAATGTTTTTTGAATGCTTATCTTATATGTATTAGATGTACAAGAGGAAGCATCATAAGAGGATAGTTCAGTCAAGGGGAGTAGCCCCAGATGGAAAGATACATTTTCCATTGATGACAAAGGAGGGTAGATTTATCAGATGCAGAGGACAGAGGTATGGTTCCAGGGGGAGCAGATTTATCAGATGCAGAGGACAAAGGCTAATTTATCAGATACAGAGGACATAGGCATGGTTCCAAGGGGAGAATGAGTGATATAATTTCAATATTGCATCAGAGTGTTGCCATCAATGCCAAAGGGGGAGATTGTTGATTAAGGTTGGTTGTCATTGATGTCAATCCTTGAAGAAAGCCCCACAACACAAAGTTTTGGGTAATCGACCCAAGATTGTTTGATGTAAAGATGACTCATTATTTCCTTGTCATGGTTGATAAGAAGTAAATATGGATGAATTCCAAAGTGGTCCCCTTATGGTGAAAGCCCTCACGGGAAGACGCTTTGAGAGGTAAGGGAACCCATGCTTAGTTGTGGAATAATGAGATGAAGGACATTAAAGTTGTCAGGGAATCTATCCTATATGTATAGTGTTTGTCATGCCATTTCTGTTGGTATGCAGAACGTCACATAACTCCTCACGGTTAGAGAGTTATGGCCATGAGAAGTTGGAGACCCCAGGTTTGGGTAATGGACCCAAGTTTGTTTGATGGGTAATGGTATGAGTTATGATATATTTTCAAAAAATACTATTATATAATGATAGTACATATCATTCCATTTATGGTGGTATGTGTAACGTCACATAACTCCTCACGGTTTGAGAGTTATGGCCTTACGAAGTTGGAGGACCCTCACATGTCATCTAGAAGCCCCAAAAGGTCAAAGTAGTCAAAGTGGTTTAAGGTATTTTAAAAGGTAAATAATAAAGTGAAGTGAT
>ML780315.1:225723-243365 GCA_009831015.1 Picea engelmannii | reverse complement strand
AAGTGGGTTAACCCTAAAATAAGGAAAGTGGGGCTAAGTGACCTAGAAGATGTTTTTAAGGAAGCTACTTGGAGAGTATAAATAAGAGGCAAGGCTCTCTCATTTTAATCACACTTGAGAATATTGAATATCTATATGTGTCTAAGGTAGCCAAGGATATATAAGCCAAAATTCTAAGGAACGGTGAAGAAAAGAAGGCCGAAATGCACGGAAGGATAAATTCTTTTGATGGTGCTTTCTAAGGTATGTTATTTACAGGTCATCTCACCATTTTTTCTATAAATTTTTTTATATAATGATTCAGACTGTGAAACTGATATTCCATTGAGAAAACATATCCAAGTATTTTTCGTAAAAAATTCATCTTGTGGGTCGTTGTATTTTTGGAGTTACACTCCGTGGAAAATAGGGTTTGTGGCTAGTCCTGAAACTAGTCAAAAACGGGTGTTTCGGGTAAAAATGTCATAACTTCTTCATAAAAGATTAAAATTAAATGAAAATGAATGTGTTGTTTAGGGTACAATATATAGTATTCTTTTTAACAGTTTTGGATCATTCAAACAAATATTCCGTGCGGGGCACGCTCTACAAGGTCGCTCTCTAGAATAAGCCAGAATTCAGCAAGGTATGACATTTTTGCTATAACTCCTTCTCTGAGAGGTTCCAAGTAGTGACACTTGGAGGAATTGCATAAAAAACACTAAAGAAAATTGTGTATCAGTTTCAGATCTTTATACATTACAAGTACAAAGTTATGATTACTTCAAGTTAGGGTTGTTGACTAATCCAAAACTAGGCATGTGAGACTAAATACAAGTTTGATGAAAATGCTAGTCTCTTATTGTTAAAGTTAAGGATGGTTTGAAGGAACCTAATAATATACACCAGGTCTATTACAGAGCTACAAATCAGATTTGGATGATGAAATTGATGAGGGCTTTTGGTTGAGGTACATGTTGAGTACATGGTTGAGACAAGTAGTTGATGAGTTGGCACATACATGAGGTGTATAGTTGATGATGTTGGTACATATTGACGAGTCATAGTTGATGAGTAGTTGACACATGATTGGTACATACTTGGTACATGGTTGTATGCACGTGTTTATGGTACAGGTTGATTACAGGTTATTTGGTACAGGTTGGTGCATGGTTGATGCTCTTGTTTATGGTACAGGTTCATTACAAGTTGAGGTACAGGTTTATGCATGGTTGATGCATGGTTCATATTTATTGGTATAGGTTTATAGTGGTATATCTCATAGTGACAGGTTTCCAGTGGTTCCTTCATTCTACTTCTACTTCAGGGTGGCAGGATGGGGCAAGGACATGTAGTTGTAGCCACCTTTCGGTTGTAGCCGAAGAACATAGGGGGTTGTAGCCTCCTTCTGGCTGTATCTAGAGAATTGGGGAGTTGGATATTCCCTCAGGTTATAGCCTAAGAATATAGGGGGTTGGAGGCTCCTTTCAGTTGCAGCTCAAAAACAAAGGAATTCGGTGCTTCCAATGAATGTAATTCTTCAAGACATATAAGAAAAATCATTCTGTGGTTTTCTCTCAACTTGGATTTCCACGTAAAACACTGGTGTACTATGTATGTGTGTGATTTTTCTTTTCTTATTGATCATTATTGGATAATAATACTACTTTGATATAACACTTGGATCAATTTGGATAAAAAGGATTATAATTGCACTATTACTGATTCACCCCTCCCCCTCTCAGTAATCCAACAAGATCTTGGATACAACAAGGGAGTTTCTCACTTTGAAGCTAACACTTATAAGAATCATGAGGTAATTCATTCATTCTCAAAAGTTGGAAGCAAAGATACAAGTCAAGAACCTAAAAAAAGAAAGGAAACCTTCAGAAGAACAGAGAAAACAAGACATCAAGAAGCCATCTTTACACCCCAAAGTAAATTTAGAGGAGAGACACCTTCAAGTTCAAAACCAAAGCAAAGGTATGAAATTTTTTTTCATGGTCACTTCTTGTCATGTAATGAATATGGTCACAAATCTTTGGATCACATAAATTATGCAAGGAGAGATGTTGAAAGACACCATAACATCCTAATATGTTGGATATGTAATCAAGTGGGACACATTTCTTGGAAGGAAGATAATGTTGAAAGGATGGAAGCTCATGGTACAAGAACAGAGAAATCATGAAAATCTCAGAAGTGGATAAAGAAGATTGAACAACCAGACATGAATGAAGGAACAAAGAATCAAGAAATCTTCACTCTTTCTAAAGCATATGTGGGATCCTATGGGAGAAGTTGTGTACACATGTGAGGTGACCTATAGAAAGGTCACATACATATGAAAGCTATCCATGGAACATGTCACATCCCTGTGGAAAAATCCTCAATAATAGGAGTGTATAAATGAGTTGCAACATGGTTTGATGGTATAACTCTATTTTGCAGGGTCTCGCATGGTTTGTTGCAGGTTTGCATGATTATATACTAGCTTTGGTACATGATGTATGGGATGATATAGTTGATATGCTTGGTTGATATATTGATGGTTGAGATACATGGTTGTGGCACTTGGTTCATGGTAGAGGCATATCATGAGTGATATGACACTTGTTTGAGGCACATGGTTGGCATGTTGGTAGAGGAATTTGGTTGGTACATAGTTGGCACATGTTCTTGGCATATGGTTGATACATTCCATTGATTATATATTATGGTATATTGTATGGTATTTATGTACATGGTTGGCACACATTATGGGACATGATGTACATGGTTGATGTTTTGTTCATTATTCTTTATTCGTTGTTGACATATATTTTTCTTTGTGATGTATGATATGGCATGAGTTTGATGCATGGATAGCTCCAATGATCATCATAGAAAGAGAAGATAATTATTGAGCAGTTGATCTATGTTATGGTTGAGAAGTATCATTTGCAGTAGAATTAGATTGCAGTGGTAGCATATGGTTCATATTGTAGAAAAGATATGGGGAGACATGCCCACAGGGGGATTTATTCTTCTTCCCATCATTGGTTGCAACAACATGATTCTAGAAAGAGAGATGACTGGAATCCATTCCATCAACATTGCATAAGAGTGATATCCCTTGTCCAAAGTGGAGAGTTTATTTAGAGGAAGCTCAAAAGAATCTAGACAGGGGGAGAATACCCAAGGAGAGTTTAAGCAAGGGGAGAAACCTCGGGGATAGAACTACCATTTTCCATTGATGTCAAGGGGGGAGATATAGTCACATTGATGTGGAAAGATGAAAATTTATGAGGAGCGATGATCATAGAGGGATCATGAGAATTTTCATGTCCAAGTGTTTCCATCAATGATTCGTGTTGGCATCAATGTTGGTGTTTCCATCAATGCCAAAGGGGGAGATTGTTTTACTATGGTGTCATTGATGTCAAAGGGTTGATGTCAAGTATTTTCATAATGATGTTCTTTTATCATTGATATATTGATTATCAATTATATGGTAATTGATGTAATTGTTTTCAAAGGGTTGATGTCAAGTGGCATCATAATGATGTGTTGATATTAAAGGGAGTTGTACCATTGATGCCATCTCATGGTTGATAGGAATAATCAAATCGATAAAATCCAAAGTGGTCCCCTTATGGTGAAATCCCTCACAAGAATATGTTTTGTGAATTCCAAATGGTTAGGTGGTTGAGTAGCCTAGCAGAGTGGTTAGGGAACCCAAGTTTGATTAAGGAATAATGTAATGAAGATCGGTGAATTTGTAGGAGAAACTATTCCCCATGGATAATATATGTCATGTCATTTCCGATGATATGTGTACATCACATAACTCCTGACGGTTAGAGAGTTACATCCATGTGAAGTTGGAGAACCCTCATGAGTTATCTAGAATCCCCTATAAGCTCAAAGAAGTCAAGAAGGTCAAAGAAGTCAAATTATTCTAGAATCTCCTAGAAGAATATGACTAGTCAAAGTGGTACAAGAGACATAATACATAGATCCTCCTATCGATGGAATGGGTACATGCCCAACCACATCAATTTGTATTAATTCCATAATCTCTTTCCCCCGTGTATCTCTAGATGGGAATCTCACACTATTATGTTTTCCATAGATGCAATGTTCACATAAGTTGACTTTTAAAGAAAAATATGGAAACCTTCAACCATACCTTTGGTGTGCATATATTGAAGGAATTTTTCCCCAATATGTCGCATCCTCTAGTGCCATGACATGGTGTGGTTGATTAGAGGAGGAACAATTGAGTTGGTCTCAAGAACAACTATACTATTATACAACGTTCTAGTCAGAGCTCCTCTCATCAAGATCATCACTCCCTAGACCATTTTTCATGAATCCTTCTCAAATATAGTGTGCACACCTGTATCACTCATTATTTTGACATATATTAGATTTATTTCTAAACCTAGAATATGCAGCATACCCAGAAGGGTTCTACTCCTCCCATCCTTTAGCATCATTAGAAATCTACCTCATCCAGCAATATTGATTGTCAAATCATCTCCCAAGATAAAATCTTCTCCTTCATACTTCTCATATTCATGGAACCATTCTATCTCAGGTGAAATATGAAATGACACACCTAAGTCTATCAACTAAACATCATGATCTCATTGTGTACTAGTCAATGCCAAATACACATCTCCTCCTTGATTTAGAGAAGTATTTATTTTAGTCGACTAATTTTTTTTCTCTTCAGATCCTTGACTTTTCTTGACATCCTTCAACTTGAAGTCCCTTTTGTGATGCCCAAATTTACTAGACTTCCATAATTTTCTCATCAATTGAACCAATGATTTATATCTACCCTTATACTTAGTATTTCTACCATACAATTTACCTTTTCCTCTATCGACTACATGACTTCTCACCATCAAGGCATCCTTGGCCGATCATTCCATGTTCTTCTTCCTCATTTCCTCTAACAACAGATATGAAACCACATATTCAAGCATTAATTTGTTTGAATTACTCCTAATAGCCACGACTAAGCTATCCCATTAATGTGGAAAAGAACACAACACAGTAATTTATTTTTCCTCCTTGGTAATTTTAATATCCATAGAAATAGCTAACTTATCATATTATTTAATTCATTTAGGTGCTCTGTTATTGAGTTACCATCACTCATCCTCAAAAGGTGCAATTTATTTTGAATAAATAACTCGTTGACGGGGGATTTTGATTGGTACAATTTCCCTACCTTATCCCACGGTTTCTTTGCAATATCTTCATTTGAGGCATTCAACAATATGGAATCCACAAGAAAAATTCAAATCATACTCCTTTCCTTCCCTTTGAGTTTCACCCAAAATTCCTTAGGCATGCCCATTAGAATTTTTTTGGGATCCATAGAGACCCAATGTTCTCGATATACAAGGATATCTTCCATTTCAATCTTCTGCAACTCAAAATTGTAGACATTAAACTTCTCAATATCAACACTAGAACTAATTGTCATTATTTCAAGCACAAATCACTTCTTTACAATTCCCATTGGATCGAGGTTTAGTATAAATCAAAGAACAATTGAAACTTCAATGAAAATGGTGTCCCTCCTAAAGACAATATGATGCAGCCCTTCTCAACCCGTAGGTTGGAAGGTCCACGTACACAGGATCTTTCTTCCTTCACTGGCCCGAAGAGATTTCGACAATGGCTCTTCTATTTCCCTTTCGGGAAATCTGTACCCACAATCAACCTCGAGGATTCCCCCTTGTACTTCGGGAGATCGGAATTTGCACTTTTGCGAATCCAGTGGTCAAGCGCTTCATCTCTCAATCTTTGAAAACCTGAAATAGTCCACGCTTGACCTTTTCTCTCTTTCTTTCGGATTTCTCCTTATCACGATTTCGATGATCGTGATGTCAAGCAAATCATTCTCGTGATTCCCAAAACCCGATTTACCGAAACTCCGATGCGCTCGCAAGATTTGACCTTTCAATGGCCTTTCACTCCATTGGGACTTCGAACTTCGCGATATCGCAAATCCTAATGCAAAGAATTCAAAACTTCGCCCCCCATGAAACCCCGAAATGGTCAACGGAGTTTGACTCCGTGTCGATAGTGCACCACCTGTCCACCCTACAGATTCTGTGGCCCACAAAATCCTTTCAGCCTTTGGGACTTTGCGTTTCGTGATTTCACAAGTCTTGTTGCAAAAATTACGGGACTTCCACTCGTGAAAACTCGAAATAGAATTTCACGGGTAAATCCAATGGCTCCTGTGGCTTGGATCTACGGCTCTACTCGTCCTAAGCTTAGAACCTTTGGGAATACTCGTCATAAATCCACTGCTCTTCTATGAGATCTAATAGTTCACGGGACTTCGCGATTTCTCCTCAGAGAATTCTGACCATCCGTCTTTTTCTCTCATGAGGACTTCTACAAATTGTTACTAAGTGGCTTTCCACGGTACTCAACTACCTGCAATCCACTTGCAACGCTTTCTCACTAGTTTCAGTGCACAAACTTCCTGTGTCTCCTTTGATGACTTTGAAGGATTTATCCTTCCTAAACTCTCTCCAACTCTGAGTCTTGAAGAATACTCCTGCACGCACTCCTTGTGTAAAATTCCTTAATTACTCCCAAGGAATTGGAACTCGTCGACTCTGTGCACTCTTGTAGCAGTAGTCCCTCAACAAACCATTCAGGTTATGAAACTTGAAGCTCTATTCAGCCTACACACACCTTGCATGGCTCCTGTGCCCAACTGCACTTTTGAGAGAATGAGAACAAAAGCTATCTCTCCTGAGCTTTCAAAGACAAATCTCTGAACACTTTGTCGACGCACTCCTTGCAGACAATTCAAATGCACTCCTTACAGGAACCCTTGCTCAGATAGAGAAACAATTGAAACTCATTTCCCTTACTCTCTCTCTCAAATTGCAAACATTCAACAAGAAATCATTCATACATAGCATAAAATAAATTGCATGACAGAAAGAGTAAAACATTCATGAGCATAACATTCAAAAATGCATACACTGAGAATATATGAACACCATGAGTCTAAATCACAGCTTTCTTGTATTAATTCAGAACTTCTGTACATGGAGTTCGGCTACACAACTCTCTGCTTCTCCTCTTCTATGCTCTATGCTCTCTTCTATTCTTCTTCTCTTGTCCTCTCTTCTCTATGATACAATACACAATGAGGGTGTCTATATCCCGTTTCCCTCTCTCATTCTAAACTATCTAATCTAGAATTAAATTCTATATACTTGCATTAACTTCCATAAATGCCTTCTACCTACTAAGGATGAGAGCGGATCGCTCAAGGTATGGTTACATTTTACAAGTGTGCCTCCACTTGATGACTTCATTAATGATTCAAGATATTTCAAAATTTGTGCTGGGCACTTTTCCAGCTGTCCTTTGTCTCTACGCTGGCTCGCTTGAGATGCTCCTGCATCATACTCCCTGGCTTGAAAAATTTTCATGGGCTCCTGTCCATGAGCTCGCGTACGGTGTGTCCATGCCTCTGGACCTCCGCTTCATTCTCCCATCTGGAATATTCAACTGGATGGCCCTTCCACTTGACCAAATATTCAAGGTATTGTTTTCGCCTGGTCTTCTTGCTCACTCTTTTGTCCAGTATGCGCTCCATCTGCAGCTTTTCTGCAATTGGCATCTTCTTTGTCCACTGGACTTCTGGTTGTTCATTTCCTATCCCTGCTTCCTCAGATTTATATGGGTACAAATCTAAGATATTGAATATTGGAGAAATTCCGATCCCATTGGGTAATTCAATATCGTAAGCATTCGTCCCAAATTTCTTTAAGACCTTACATGGTCCGATTTTCTTCATCTTCAGCTTATTATATGTTCCTCTTGGGAACTTTTCCTTCCTCAAATGTGCCAGAACCAAATCACCAACCTCAAATTGAAGTTATCTCCTGTGTTGATCTGATCTGCACTTATATTCCTGGCTCGAACTTTGCAATTGCTCCTTCACCTGGTTGTGAAGTTCCTTCATCACCTCTACGAAATCTTCTGCACTAGCGCTCCTAGTTGCATTCTGTCCTGAATCTCTCAACTCAGAAATTCCTCTTGGCTGCATGCCATAGACAATCTGAAATGGACTCTACCCTGTGCTTCTGTTAACTGAGTCGTTATAAGCAAATTCCACCTGTTGTAATATGTTGTCCCACTGGCTGTGGTGTTCTGTCACCAGACTTCTCAGCAAGTCTCCCAAACTTCTGTTCACCACTTCTGTCTATCCATCCATCTGAGGATGATAAGCCAAACTAAATGATAAGTTAGTTCCTAGCTTCTTCCATAATGCCCTCCAGAAGTGTCCTACAAACTTGGTGTCTCGATCTGAAACTATGCTCCTTGGTAAGCCGTGAAGTCGAATGACTTCTTTGAAAAACGGATTCGCAATGTGAGTTGTGTCACTGGTCTTCTGACATGGAATGAAGTGTGCCATATTGGAAAATCTATCCACCACCACAAAGATTGAGTCGAAACCTCTTTGTGTTCTTGGCAACCCCAATATGAAATCCATGCTAACTGCATCCCACGACCTCTCAGGTATGGGCAATGGTTGATAAAACCCTACATTTTGTTTCCTTCCCTTCGAATGCTGGAAAATTCTGCATCTGTCCAGAAATCTCTTGACATCTGCTCGCATTCCTGGCCAACAATATGATTCATTCAACTTTGTGAACGTCTTGTTGTGACCAAAGTGTCCTGCTAATCCTCCACTGTGTTTCTCCTTCAGCAAATTCTCCCTCATGGAGCATTTTGGAATACAAATATGATTACCTTTAAATAGTAATCCTTCCTGGATCATGTATTCTTTCCATTAGCTTCTATCCCCGAGAATTGGATTCTCAGCTGCTTCATATGCCTCGTTAAAATCTGGATCATCCCTGTACATGTCCCTGAGGTCATCAAAACCCAATGTTTTGACTTTGAACTCCTGCAATAGCAAACACTTCCTGCTCAAAGAATCAACAACTTTGTTAGCAGTACCAGAAATATGTTTAATCACAAAAATGAAATTTTGCATATATTCAAGCCATTTAACATGTCTTTGATTCAACTTCTCCTATTGAGTCACAAATTGCAGTGCATGATTGTTGCTATACAAGACAAACTCTTTCTGGATCAAGTAATGTCTCCATTTCTTCAATGTCTGTATAATAGCGTAAAACTCTTTATCATAAGTGGAATATTTCACTTTCGCTTCATTTAGCTTCTCACTGAAGTACACTATCGGCCTATCATCTTGACTCAAGACTGCCCCTATTGCAAATCCACTTGCATCACATTTCACTTGAAATGTCTTTTGGAAATCCGGCAACACCAAAATTGGTTGTTCCGTAATCTTCCTCTTCAACAGATTAAAAATCTTCTCAGCTTCTTCTGTCCAGTGAAAAGGCTTGTGTCTTTTCTTCACTATATCCATCATCGGTGCACTAATTCCACTGAAATTCCTGATGAATTTTTGGTAGAAACTAGCCAATCCGTGAAAACTTCTCATCTCAAAGGTATTCTTCGGTGATGGCCAATTCTTGATTACCTCCACCTTATCTGGATCCATCCTCAACTCATCTGCAGAAATAACAAATCCCAAGTAAATGAGCTCTATCTTCATGAATGAGGATTTCTTCATGTTTATCAACAGCTTCTCCTGCTGTAACCTCTTCATCACTGTAGTCAAATGTTTTAGATGCTCTGCCACTATTTTATTGAAAACCAGTATGTCATCCAGATATACGATAACAAATTTTTCGATGAACTCCTTCAGGACTTCGTTCATCAACCTCATGAAGGTACTCAGTGTATTTGTTAAGACAAATGGCATAACAAGCCATTCATACAACCCTTCATTGGTTTTGAATGTTGTCTTCCATTCATCACCTTCTCTCATGCGGATTTGATGATAACCGCATTTCAAATCAATCTTCGAAAAGAATTTTTCTCCACTCAAGCAATCCATCAGATCATACATCCTTGGAAATGGGAATCTGTACTTGATGGTTATCTTGTTAATCACCCTTGAGTTAGTACACATTCTCCAGCCTCCGTCTTTCTTCAGACTGAGTTCTGTTGGAACAACACACCAACTAAAGATTTCCCTAACCAATCCTTTGTCCAACAACTCCTGGACTTTCCTTTTGACTTCTTCATTCTCTCGCGGCGTCAATCTATACGTAGCTTTGTTTGGAAAACTGGCTCCTAGTATGAGATCAATATGATGACTCACACTTCTAATCGGTGGAAATGAATGAGGTAGTTCGTCCACTACTATGTCAGTGAACTCTTCCAATAGTTCCTGAACCTCTTCTCGTAAATCATCCACTCTTGTGCTGGTCAAAACAATTCTAGGCTTCCTGACCAAAATGAACTGTGGATCCTCCTTCTTCTTAACCTCTGTAAGAAGTTCCTTCCCACTCATGAGAAGTATGGTGTTACTTACTTCCAGTTTCACCTCCTTATCCTTGATTGGAAGCAACATGTGAGTTCTCCCATTCTTCTCTAGGGTGTATGTGTTCATTCTCCCATCATGAATCACATTCCTGTCATATTGCCATGGTCTACCCAGCAATAGATGACAAACATCCATGGGAATAACATCACAGAGTATCTTATAATTATATCCTCCTATCTTAAATTCAACTAAACATTGTTTATTGACAGTTACATGATGTCCTTTTTGTAGCCACGAAACTCTGTATGGGCTTGGATGATCAATTGTCTCCAGCTCCAACTTTTCTACCATCTCTATAGAAATGAGATTATCTGTGCTACCACTATCCACAATGACCTTGCATACCCTGTCCTTGGTTTTGCAAGTAGTCTGGAAAAGTTTGGTTCTTTGGACTGAACTCTCCACCTCCTTCTCTGGTGTCAAAAGAGATTTTCGCATCATCAACGATCTTCCACCTTCAGCATCTTCTACCTCAACATCTCGCCTCTGTGCTTTGGCGATGTGAGTTTCTCCTCCTTATTTCTTTTTATCTGGACACTCGTAAGACTTGTTCCCATTCTTTCCACATGTGAAGCATGTTATTACTCCACCTCTTCCTCTTCCTCTACCTCTGGTACGAGGAAAAAAAATATTATCAGCATAATCTCCTCTCTGCTCGGTATGCTTCCCTCTCTGTTCAGCATATTGCCCTCACTGTGAGCTTCCACCTCTCTCAGTTTGAGTCTGATGTTTCTTCCATTCCTCCTTGGGCTTCTGACATTTATCCTAGGCAACTGATTTGCCTTTGGGCTGACTTCTACCTCGACCTCTTTGACCCTGCTTTCGGTTCAACTTCTCTTCCGCTTTTAGAGCCATCTGATAAGCATCTTCTACCATTCGGATGGTTACCATGCTCATCTCATCCTGAATGTCATATCTCAGGCCATTCATGTATCTGGCAACTTTTTCATCATCGCTTTCCCAATGACCTGCCCTGATGTTCAGCCTGTAGATTTCTTCAGTGTATTCTTTCACTGTCATCATATTT
Organism: Picea engelmannii; assembly: GCA_009831015.1. NCBI lineage: Eukaryota > Viridiplantae > Streptophyta > Pinopsida > Pinales > Pinaceae > Picea > Picea engelmannii. The sequence goes on along the minus strand of ML780315.1, from coordinate 231,897 downwards.
TGTCTCAAGTTTTGCATTTGTCGAAACAGAGTGATCTGGTAATCTCTGGGGATGAATTTTGCCTTCATCTTCGCGATCATGTTGTCCCAGCTTTTGATCTTCTACTTGCCTTTGCAGCATCTGTCAGCTTGTAGTTCACCCCACCATAATGCTGCATGTCCCTTCAATCTTGTGACAGCATGCTTGACCTTATTGTCCTCTTCGACATCTTCATAGTAAAAGTATGTGTCCAGGGCTCTAATCCAGTCTAGAAGCTCCTTTGCATCCAAATTTCCCTCATAAACTGTAATATCAATTTTTGCTCTTGCACCCATTCTTGTAATAGCCCTAATCAAACATTCGTTTGTTGCATCTTCAGCTACAACTTCTTCTTCATGTTCAGCCTCAATTTCACCTTCGGAATCACTAAGATCCCCAGCACCAACTGTATGCCTCTGTGCTATCTCCATGTCCTCAAGTCTGGCACATAAATCACACATTTCTTTTTCCATGGCGGGATCATTCATCTGCCTACCTCTTCTTCTCGGCATTTCCCTCTCCTCTAGTGGATCGGGTGTTTTCCTGTCCCTTCTTCTTAGCGGCTTGGTGAATTTTCTTTTTCCTTGCTACAGAAAGCAAAGAACCTTTCTGAGCTCTGATACCAAACCTGATGCAGCCCTTCTCAACCCGTAGGTCGGAAGGTCCACGTACACAGGATATTTCTTCCTTCATTGGCCCGAAGAGATTTTGGCAATGGCTTTTCTATTTCCCTTTCGGGAAATCTGTACCCACAATCAACTTCAAGGATTCCCCTTGTACTTTGAGAGATCGGAATTTGCACTTTCGCGAATCCGGTGGTCAAGCGCTTCATCTCTCAATATCCGAAAACCTGAAACAGTCCACGCATGACCTTTTCTCTCTTTCTTTCAAATTTCTCCTTATCATAATTTCGACGATCGTGATGTCAAGAAAATTTTTCTCACGATTCCCGAAACCCGATTTACCAAAACTCTAATGCACTTGCAAGCTTTGACCTTTCAATGGCCTTTCACTCCGTCGGGACTTTGGACTTCGCGATATCGCAAATCCTAATGCAAAGAATTCAGTACTTCGCCCCCCATGAAACCCCGAAATGGTCAACGGAGTTTGACTCCATGTCGATAGTGAGCCACCTGTCCACCCTATAGATTTTGTGGCCCACACAATGCTTTCGGCCTTCGGGACTTCACGTTTCGTGATTTCGCGAGTCTTGTTGCCAAAATTACGGGACTTCCACTCGCGAAAACCCAAAATAGAAGTTCACGGGTAAATCCAACGGCTCCTGTGGCTTGTATCTATGGCTCTACTCCTCCTGAGCTTAGAACCTTTGGGAATACTCGCTGTAACTCCCCTGCTCTTCCGTGAGATCTAACGGTTCACGGGACTTCGCAATTTCTCCTTAGAGAATTCTGACCGTCCATCTTTTTCTCTCACGAGGACTTATGCAACTCATTACTAAGTGGCTTTCCACGGTACTCAACTACTTGTGATCCACTTGCAACTCTTTCTCACTGGTTTCAGTGCACAAGCTTCCTGTGCCTCCTTCGACGATTTTGAAGGCTTTATCCTTCCTAAAATCTCTCCAACTATGAGTCTTGAAGAAGACTCCTACACGCACTCCTTGTGGAAAATTCCTTAATTACTCCCAAGGAATTGGAACCCCTCGACTCTGCGCACTCCTGCAACAACAGTCCCTCAACAAACCATTCAGGTTATGAAACTTGAAGCTCTATTCGGCCTGCACACACCTTGCACAGCTCCTATGCCCAACTTCACTTCTGAGAGAATGAGAACAAAAGCTATCTCTTCTGAGCTTTCATAGATAAATCTCTGTACACTTTGTTGATGCACTCCTTGCAGACAATTCAACTGCACTCCTTGCAAGAACCCTTGCTCAGATAGAGAAACAATTGAAATTCATTTCCCTTACTCTCTCTCTCAGATTTCAAACATTCAACAAGAAATCATTCATACATAGCATAAAAGCAATTGCATGACAGAAAGAGTAAAACATTCATGAGAATAACATTCAAAAATGCATACAAAGAGAATATATGAACACCATGAGTCTAAATCACAACTTTCTTCTATTAATTCAGAACTTCTATACATGGAGTTTGGCTACACAGCTCTTTGCTTCTCCTCTTCTATGCTCCATGCTCTCTTCTATTCTTCTTCTCCTGTCCTCTCTTCTCTATGTTACAATACACAATGAGGGTGTCTATATCCCGTTTCCCTCTCTCATTCTAAACTGTCTAATCTAGAATTAAATTCTATCTACTTGCATTAACTACCATAAATGCCTTCTACCTACAAAGGACGAGAGTGGATCGCTCAAGGTCCGGTTACATTTTACAAGTGTGCCTCCACTTGATGACTTCATTAATGATTCAAGATATTTCAAATTTTTCAGTGGGCGCTTTTCCAGCCGTCCTTTGTCTCTGCCCTGGCTTGCTTGAGATGCTCCTGCATCACAATATCTTCTCTTATTCAGATCCAATATCTACTCAACATTTACCTGATACCAAATATAGGGAAACTAAACGTAACAAGAGAGGAAAAAGATAATTAAAACATAAAATAAAACCATGGAAATCACATATAGTACACATAGATTAAACCTAGAAACCCTTAACCAGAAAAACTAGCAATGCTTGAGAGACTCTCACACATATGTTGTCTTATTTATTCAGCTAATAAAGAGTTGAATGACTAACCTTTGTCTGCACCTAAGACCAATTCATCATCCTACTCCCTTGATTTATTACAAGAACAAATAAGCATCCATTCGGCTTCATACTTCATGACCCTTTCACTCTCTTTGACTATCTTTCATGATATTCTTAAATAATTCCATATTTATAATCATATTCTATATAAAACCCCTAATTCATGGCACCCAAAATGGTTACAGATCCATGAATATTATAGTATGATGTCCTATAATTCTTTGGATTCTATCTTTGTTTTCGACCACTAGTCAAATACCAGTTAGCTACCAATTTCCAATCGACCATCCAGTTGACCACCTTTCAACCTCTATTCAACTATCTTATTGACCATCAACTTGACTTAGTTGTTCAATCAATCAATCACCTAGTCAATCATCTTCGAATAGTCAGTCGATTGACTAAGTTTCCATTGAAAAGAATATAACATACCAACACCTTGTGCCCTGAATATTATATGTTTTACCCTATGTACCATCCTAAAACTGAGGGGAATTACTTGAGGGTCTTCCCTGGGCTTTGTAACCTGGAAAAAAATGTCACTTATGTCAAAAAAATATAAAAAAAATTGACTTATATTTCATCAATTTCAACCTTCCTAACGATAGTATTTAAACCCTCCTTTAGATATTTATAATGATGGGATGGATATTGACTAGTAATTCAACCTTCATATCCACCACTATATCAAATATTACATTTTATACCAAAATCTGCTACAAAAATTAGGTTGGAAAATTACCAAGAGAAACTAATTTACAATAATATAAAAAATGTTAAAATTTTGACCCTAATCGGGAATGAAAGAATTAGCTTAAAAAATATCAGTTTATGTTGTAATACAATAACATCAATCAATAAATGAATGATTATATATATATATCTTCATACACAATCAAATCAGTAACCTCAAGACTCAAGTTCAACTAAATTATAATTTTTTTAAAAATGCATAATGATGTACTCTAACCCTAGAAGACTAGGTGTTTTTCCTTATTAATGTTCACAAGCCACTCTCCCCTCTTTATTAGTATGTTATTCTCCAATTTATATACAAAATACATGAACTCCATTGACTAGTACACAATGAGATCATGATGTTTAGTTGATAGACTTAGGTGCGTCATTTCATATTTCACCTCAGATAGAATGGTTCCATGAATATGAGAAGTATGAAGGAGGAGATTTTATCTTGGGAGATGATTTGACAATCAATATTGTTGGATGAGGTATATTTCTAATGATGCTAAAGGATGGGAGGAGTAGAACCCTTCTGGGTATGCTGCGTATTCTAGGTTTGGAAAGAAATCTAATATATGTCAAAATAATGAGTGATGCAGGTGTGCACACTATATTTGAGAAGGATTCATGAAAAATGGTCTAGGGAGTGATGGTCTTGATGAGAGGAGGTCTGACTAGAACGTTGTATAATAGTATAGTTGTTCTTGAGACCAACTCAATTGTTCCTCCTCTAATCAACCAGACCATGTCATGGCACTAGAGGATTGGACATATTGGGGAAAAATGCCTTCAATATATGCACACCAAAGGTATGGTTGAAGGTTTCCATATTTTTCTTTAAAAGTCAACTTATGTGAACATTGCATCTATGGAAAACATAATAGTGTGAGATTCCCATCCAGAGATACATGGGGGAAAGAGATTATGGAATTAATACAAATTGATGTGGTTGGGCATGTACCCATTCCATCGATAGGAGGATCTATGTATTATGTCTCTTTCATATATGATTTCTCCAAGAATACATGGCTATATTTCTTAGGAAAGATTAATTAATTATCGAAAAAAATTAATTAATTATTAAGGAATAATTAATTATTAAGATTGGTTGTCATTGATGTCAACCCTTGAGAAAAATTTCATGTCGAAGTAAAGTGGCAGTAAACATAAGATATTTAATTATTGCAGGGATAATTAATTATTGCAGGAATAATTAATTATCGGAGGGATAAATAATTATTGTAGGGAAAATTAAAGTAGGAGTAAACAAAAGATAATATGTTTCATGGAAGTTGCATGTCATTAATAAATTTCTCTTTATAAAACATAGAAGAGTCCATTGCAAATCACTTATGTGTATTCACTTCTGAGAATGCAAGCCAGAGATCTGAGACAGTGGGTCGAAGAAAAATAAGTTAAGTGAAGTAAGGAGTTGCAGGAGATGAGAGTAAGGACACAGGTTTCATACATCGACTCCTTGATTATATCCATGAGTTTTTGGAAGAAAAGCATGGACATCTGCAGGCTTCAATAAGAAAAAGAGAAGATACCTACAAGCAGACAATATACACAGTCACAGACCTATGAGGAAAAGTTGTGGAAGATCAGGGATCTATAATCTCAAGTCAACAATAGTATTAAGGTATGTCTTCTTGAGTGCGTTAAGGATTTATTTTGAATAAATTAGGAACAAGTATGTCTCATTAATTCATAAGTTGTTGATTTGGAGAATTCTCTTATGGATTTTTTCATGAGGAATAAGTGGCTGTACTCTTGATGAGATATTGATTTTAGTAGAAACAACAGAGGTATCAAGAACAACAGTAGAAAAAGGTTATCAGTTACAACAACATATGTAGTTCCATAGTTGTATACAATTATGTTTCAGGGTGGTTGGATGGGGAAAGGAAAGGGGGTTGTAGCCTCATTCTTGTTGGAGCCGGAAAATTAGGGAGTTGGAGCTTCCTTTAGGTTGGAGCTTGTAAATAGGTGGTTGGATCCTCCTTCCAGTTATATATGGATAAATATGAAGTTGGTTCTTCCACTGAATGCACTCTTTGACAAATAATAAAACCATTATGTGGTTTTTTCCTACATTGGGTTTCCATGTAAAACTTTGGTGTACTGTGTTTATGCGTTGTTTATGCACTGATTTATGGTATTGATGCTATATTGAATGTTGATTGAATATAATTGAATATTTATATTGTGGTTAAAGTAAGAAAAGTACTAATACTTATTCACCCCCCCTCTCAGTATTCCAACAATTGGTATCAGAGCAGGTCCTTTAGGAATTTGTCTAACCATTGGAAGGAGATCACATAATACACTAAGATTGGAGCACCAAGGTGTTACGAGAAGAATTGTACCTTATGGAATAAAAGGATGAATATTTTTTACAAGCACAAGGATTTTATGTTTGGTAAGCAATAGTTGATAGGTATACAACACTAGCCACTCCCCCAACCGACAAATATGGAAATAAGCTCATTGAAAACAAATCAAAGGCTAAAGGTACTATTCTAAGTAGTTTAGTTGATTCATTTTTGTCAAAGTTATGCATTGTGATAGTGCAAAGAATATTTGGGATAAAATTGTAATGTCCCCCACCTCTTAGAGAGGTAATGAGGAGACTCAGTGACCTGGGCACCCCCACTAGGTCATAGTCTCACACTGAAGGGGGGGG
>ML780315.1:197690-217916 GCA_009831015.1 Picea engelmannii | reverse complement strand
TTGAATATATTGTGATCTCCATGTGTTGATGAATCTTGTATGCACTTAATAACTCAATAAATCAGTAGTAGTTAGTGATTCCAAGAAAGAATTTGGCTTGGGATCATTACAAAAATCCAAAATATTTATGAAGGATATGCCAAGGTAAATGGAGCTAGACTTCAAATTTTGAGCTAATTTTGAATAGTTGAAGATGAAGGAAGATGAAGACATTGCATCCTACCTTCGATGAGTTGATGAAGTAGTCAAGACTATTAAATGATTGGGAGTAGAATTTGATGACTTAGCGGTTGGTCAAAAGGTATCGAGGTCTCTTCCTATGATATTTTATTCTAAAATATCATCCTTAGAAGAAAGAGAAAATCCCAGTACATTGAGCATGGACAAGCTACATGGAATATTTACAACCTGTGATATGAGAACAAAACAATTGAACCCACTCACAAAGGAAGAAATTTCAAGGCATCCAAGAATATAAAAAAGAAGCACAAGAAAAATTCAAAACCAAGTTGCAACTGCAGTGATGATTCAAACGAAGATGAAGAGATGGATAACTTCATAAGAAAATTATAGAAAGGAACCGACAAGTATAAAGGTATGCTTCCATTGAAATGTCTTAATTATGATGGTATTAGTCATTTTCCTCTAAATTAACTCACATGAATAAAGACAGTAATGAAGAATAAGTTTCTAAAATGGAAAATAAATTTCAAAAGGGAAACAAGAGAAGAAAGAATAAGAAATTATTCAAGAAAATTTTCTACTCAAAAGAGAACAGTTCCTCATCAGACGAGGAGGATGATGATACTGAAAGTGATTCCAAAAGATTACTCTTCATGGAAGTAGAAGATGATTCTAAAGAATAAGGTGAAGTCGATCTCAGAGTAGAACTAATCAATGCATTAGAAGAACTCAGGAGGGAAAGAAATAAAAACAAGTCACTCAAGGAAGAGTTAAAAATGAAAGAGGGATCTCAGAATTCCAACTTTGAACTAGAGAAGATGATCATGATTCTAAAAGTTCAAATATAAGAAGACAAAATAATTGAGGAAATTATTAGAAGTCAGTTATAAGAAAAGGATAAAATAATTGGAATCTTGGAAGTAGAAGTAGTATGTTTAAGGAAAGATCGTTGGAAGAAATATATGCAGCAGATGAGCACCAAAATATTGGATCAAAACATCAGCAATCAAATATCATAATATGACAGGTCTGGTCCAGGATAAAATCAAGTATAGAATGATAAAGGTCCAAGATCCAATACAACAAAACATGAAGCATAACAAAGAAGCTATGCCGAGATTGTCAAAGATTTTGTCAATAAGGAGGAATGCATGTCCCCAAAGAAGAATATTCCAGAAGTAAAGAAGACTCAAGAAGAAAAATTCAAAAGGATTTCATCACAAATATAATCATCTATTCCCAGGTATCAAAGATTCTTTTATGGTCATTGTTTTAATTGTACTAATTTTGGACATAAAGATGTAAAGTGCGGAGACTATCCCAAGAATAGAAGTAACAATGGATGGTACTTAAATATTAGTTATCCAAAAATATCTTATGAAGAATACAACATGAACCAAAATAGTTTCGGTTCATTGAGAAATGAATTAGAATGCTACAAATGAAATAATTTTGGTCACGTAGTGAATAATTGCAGATTGATTATTCCACCCAGGGAATCAAAGAAGAACATTAGTAGTTAGATATTAGAACCACAAGGGATATGAAAAAGAAAGAATAATCATTGCTCACTTTCTCTACATGCCCAACACAGGAACAATGATTGATATGTTTATAGTGGTTGTTCAAATCGTACGACAGGTGATACGAATAGGTTTCTAACTTTGAAGAAAGAGAAACATGGATCAGTTTCATTTGGAAATAATCATTCAACTAAAATCATAGGTAGAGGCACAATTAATTTTGGAATCAAATATGGAATGGCATAAAACATTCTACTGGTTGAAGATATGAAGTACATTATGTTGAGTGTAACTCAAATGTGTGATCAAGGACACACACTTCAATTCAAATCATATAAATGTGAAATAAGGAAAGAAGGATCGGGAAGGTTAGTAGTGACAACTATAAGGACTCCGAACAACATATATGTTTTGAATGAAATTGGAAATGAGAGTTGTTTTTTAGGAAATGAGAATGAAAGTTGGATTTCTCACAGAAGAATGGGTCACATGCACATTGACAATCTTGTCAAAATTAGTAGAAAGGAAGCAGTAAGATAAATGCATGAAATATCAAAGGAAGTGAATACTCCATGTAATCATTGTCTACAGGGAAAATAGACTAGGACCAAGTTCAAATCAAAATATTACTCAACAACAAAACCATTGGAGATTGTACACATTGATATATGTGGGACAACAAGGACAAAGGGATTAAGTGGTGAACAATACTTCATGCTATTGATTGATTAATACACAAGAATGACTGCAGTTTTCTTTCTTAAGAAGAAGTCAGAGGAATTTTAACACTTCAAGATATACAAAGAGATGGTTGAAACAGAGATAGAATTTAAAATAAAATGTTTAAGATCAGACAATGGAGGTGATTTCACATCAAATGAATTCATGGACTTTTATAGTGAACATGGGATAAAGAGACGATTCTCAATGGAAAGGACACCTTAGAATAATGGAGTCACTAAAAGAAAGAATAGGACAATACAGGAAATGGCTAGAACCATGTTGAAAGATTCCAAGTCTGGTGACATATTTTGGGCACATGAAGTACATACGACAGTTCATATCTTGAATAGAGGAATGCTCATATGTAAAAATGATAAAAAAATTTACGAGATATGGAAAGGAAGATCGAGAAATGTGAAGCATTTTAGAGTGTTGGAAGCAAGTGATACATCAAAAGAGAAGATGGAAGGATTGGAAAGTTTGACTCTCGATTTTACAAAGGAATATTTTTCGGGTACTCAAGAAAAATAAAGGAATATAAGTGTTTCAATCTGAGATGAAACATAATAGTGGAAAGCATCAATGTACATATTGATGAGAAAAGTGTATCAAAGCTGAAAGAAGAAAGTAGATACTCACCAGAATAGAAAGGAGAAGAGGAATTGAAAGAAGAAGTTGAATCAAAAGAAGAGGAAGAGAAACTGAGAGTAGATAAAAAGGAAGATGTCCAACAAAATCCTCAGATATCTCCCAAAACTCCTAGCAGGCGAATATAGAAAATTATCCACTAGAAAAAATCATTGGAAATATGGATACATGAGTTGAAACTCAGAGAAAATTATGCTCACCAGAACAAAGGAATATAACACTTTTATCCATAGTTAAACCCGATAGTTTTCAAGAAGACAACATAGATGAACAATGTATCAAATCCATGGAAGAAGAAATGGATTAGATAGAGAGGAATGAAACATGTGAACTTGTTCCAAGGATTAAAGATAATAATGTGATTGGTACAAAATGGGTATTTATAAACAATATGAATGAGGATGGACAAGTAACTAGGAATAAAGCAATGCTAGTATGCAAGGGATATGCTTAGGTTGAAGGAGTATATTTTGAAGAAACTTATGTCTCAATTTCCAAAATGGAAGTAGTCATATTGATCTTGGCTTATGCAAGTTCAAAAAGAATCAAAGGATATCAGATGGATGTAAAGTCATCCTTCCTAAATGGAGAACTAGAAGAAGAAGTCTACATCGAATATCCAGAAGGATTTATACTATCAGAAAAGGAACATTATGTTTGCATATTGAAGAAGGAACTATATGGACTCAAACAAGCCCCCATAGCATGGTATTCAAAACTGGACAGGTATCTACAATAGAAATGTTTTAGGAAAGGCAATGCATACAACAATCTCTACATAAAGGTACATCAAAATAATTTTTTGATAATTGAATTTTATGTTGATGACATTATGTTTGGAAGTAATGATGATAGGATGAGTCAAAAATTTTCTAAAGACATGCATAATGAATTCGAAATGTCATTACTTGTTGAGTTGTATTTATTTTTGGGACTCTACATATGTGATCTAGATATAGGTGTTTTGATCTCCCAGACCAAGTATATCAAAGAGATGTTGAAGAAATTTGGAATGGTAGATTGCAAGCCCATAAGTACTCCCATGCAGACCAGTTTCAAATTGAGAAAATATGATATATCCAAAGATGAAGATCAGAGGCTCTAGATATCGATGATTGGTAGTTTAATCTATGTGAAAACTTCAAGACTAGATGTCATGCGGGAAGTTGGATAGGTGGCATGGTTTCAAGCAACACCAAAGGAATCACATGTTATGGAAGTGAAGAGGATATTCAAATATCTAAAAGGTATAGAATAGTTTGGATTGTGGTATCCAAAAGGGAATGGTCTATCTCTTACTTCCTACATAGATGTAGATTGGGAAGGTAGCATTGATGATAGAAGAGGTACAAGTCGAGCAACTTTCTACTTGGGTGATTGTCTAGTATCTTGGTTGAGAAAGAAACAATCTTCGATATCACTGTCCACAACATAAGCATAGTATATTGCAATAACATCATGTTGTACAGATGTTCTATGGGTGAAGTAAACTTTGTAGGACATACAGGTGGAACATGATGAGCCTATTCCAATATTTTGTGATAATACTAGTGCTATAAGTGTCTCTAAGAATCCAGTGATGCATTCCAATATGAAACACATTCCAATCAGGTTTCACTCTCTATGGGAATAGGTTATAGAGAAGAACATCAAGGTAGAGTATGTTGGTACAAAAAAAGTAGATTGCATATATCTTCACCAAACCTCTTTTGAGGGAGATTTTTGAGTATCTTCAATATAAACTTGGAGTAGTTTCAACCTCACAATGAATTTTTTTTGAAAGACTTGAATGATTTTTTAATGCTTTTTATCAGATATGTACACGAGGAAGCGCCATGAAAAGAAACATCAATAAAGATCAAAGGATTATTTATAGGGGGAGAAGCCCCAAGGATAATTCATCCTTTTCCATTAATGTCAAAGGGGGATAGAAAAATAGAGGCATGGAGGAGAAGAGGCATGAATACAGGGGGATCCAACACATGAAGACAGGGGGAGCCAACATGAGCATGAGTGTTGTCATTATTGTGGCTAAGTGTTGTCATCGATGCCAAATGGGGAGATTGTTGAAATATTAATTAATTATTGCAGGGATAATTAATTATTGTTGGAATAATTAATTATTGAGGTATAATTAATTATTAATATTGGTTGTCATTGATGTCAACCCTTGAGAAAAGTTTCATGTTGAAGCAAAGTGGTAGTAAACATAAGATAACTAATTATTGCAGGGATAATTAATTATTGCAATAGGAGCATGTTGTACACATGTTCTATGGATGAAGCAAACTTTGCAGGACATACAGGTGGAATATGACGTGCCTATTCTGATATTCCTTGATAATACAATGCTATAAGTATCTCTAAGAATCCAGTGGTGCATTCCAATACAAAACACATTCCAATCAGGTTTCACTCTCTATGGGAACATGTTACAAAGAAGAACACAAAGGAAGAGTATATTGGCACAAAAGAGTAGATTGAAAATATCTTCACCAAACCTCTTCTGAGGGATACTTTTGAGTATGTTCGATAGAAACTTGGAGTATTTTCAGCCCCAAAATGAATGTTTTTTTAAATACTTGAATGATTTTTGAATGCTTTTTATCAAACATGTACATGAGGAAGCACCATGAAAAGAAACATCTATAAAGTTAAAAGGCTTAGTGATAGGGGGAGTATCCCCAAGGAGAAGTCATCCGTCTCCATTGATGTCAAAGGGGGATAGAAAAATAGAGGCATGGAAGAGGAGAGGCATCAAGACAGGGGGAGCCAACACATGAATACATGGGGAGCCAAAATGAGCATGAGTGTTGTCATTATTGTGGCTAAGTGTTTCCATCAATGCCAAAGTGGGAGATTGTTGAAAGATTAATTAATTATTGTAGGGATAATTAATTATTAATATTTATTTTCATTGATGTCAACCCTTGAGAAAAGTTGTATGTCTAAGTAAAGTGGTAGTAAACAAAAGATAATTAATTATTTTAGGGATACTTAATTATTGCAGGAATAATTAATTATTGGAGGGATAATTAATTATTACAGGGAAAAGTAAAGTGAGAGTAAACAAAAGATAGCATGTTGCATGGAAGTTGCATGTCATTAAGAAATTTATCTTTATAGCATATAGAAGAGTCTAGTGCAAATCACTTCTATGTATTCACTTCTAAGAATATAGGTTGGAGATATAAGGAAGTGAGTCGAATACAAAGAATTCAAGTAAGGTAAGGTATTTGCACGAGCTGAGAGTAAGGAGAGGGGGTTTCATATAGGAACTCCTTGAGTATATCTACGAGTTTTAGTAGGAAAAGTGTGGATACTTGTAGGAAGACAATATACACAGTCACAGACCTATGAGGAGAATTTGTTGAAGATCAAGGATATAAAAGCTCAGTTCAGCTACAATATGAAGGTATGTCTTCCTGAGTTTCTTAAGGAGTTATTTTGAATAAATCAGGAACATGTATGTCTCAGTAATTCATAAGTTGTTTATTTGGAGATTTCTCTTATGGATTTTGGCATGATGAATAAGTGGTTTCAACATTGATGAGATTTTGTTTTGGCAACAACAACAGAGGTATCAAGAACATCATCATAAATATGTTATCTATTACAACAACAGAGGTAGTGAAATAGTTTTCTACAATTATATTTTAGGGCGGTTGGAAGGGGAAAGGAAAGTGGGTTATAGCCTCCTTCTAGTTGGAGATTCCTTCAGGTTGCAGCCTGTAAATAGGGGGTTGGAGCCTCCTTCTATTTATAGATGGAGAAATAGGAAGTTGGTGCTTCCAATGAATGCAGTCTTTGAAAAATAACAAAATCATTCCATGGTTTTTTCCCTCATTGGGTTTCCATGGAAAACTTTGGTGTACTGTGTTCATGTGTTGTTTATGCATTGATTTATGGTACATATGATATATTGAATGTTTATTGAATATAATAGAATATTTATATTGTGTTTAAAGAAAGAAAAGTACTAATATTGATTCACCCCCCCCCCCCTCTTAGTATTCCAAAAAAAATATTAAAATGTTTCAAGAGGCAAGAGTGAAAATCATTCAAGGTACCTATTCATGTAGGGTTAATACTAACTATTGAGAAATGTCCAAATGCATAGAAATAAATATAGTTCATGGAAAGTGTTCCCTATGCTATTTTTGTTGGTAGTCTGATGTATGCAATGGTCTTCACTTGACCGGAAATCACCCTTGTAGTGGGAGTATTGAGTAGGTACATGTCAACACCTGGGAAAGAGCACTAAAATGTTGTCAATATAGTGTTCAGGTACTTTCATGGCACAACATAGTGTGCAATTTGTTACCAATGGACATATGAAACTAGCAGGGAAGTAAATGTACATGGCTTTGTCTACACCGAATAGGATGGAGATATTGATTGAAGAAGGTTGACCAATGGATATGTGTTTATAATGTCTGGCGAAGAACTAATTTGGATTATTAAGAGACATGCAATACTATCCTTGTTGAGAACAAAATATTAATACATGGTAGACACCCATGTAAGCAACGCAGTACTTTGGTTGTATAGACTATGTTCAAGAATTAGGTTTGAATATAAAGTTATGAGGATAAATTGCGACATTTAGAGTGAAATTTTCTTGGAAAAGAACCCATATTACCATTCAAGGATGAATCATATTGATGTAAAATACCATTTCCTAAGAGGCATAGTGGAAAACAAGAAGGTGTTGCTATAGAAGGTAGACACTTTGAAAAACATTGCAAACTCTTTGACCAAGTTTGTGAGTGCTGAGAATTCCGCATGGTGTAGAGAGGAAATGGGAATTGATTCCTTGGGTTAGTGAATGAAATTTTGGTTTCTCCTTTTTCTACAAATAAGACAAAAAGTGGGAGAATGTTGCAATATTATATTCTTTGTAGTGTAAACTCAGTCAACTAATTGGATAGTCAAGGATGACAAATAGGTGATTGATTGAATAAACAATTAAGTCAAGTCAATGGTTGATAAGTTATATTATTGGATTTTATAAGTTGGTCTACTTGATGGTCTATTGGTAGCCAAATGGAGGTAGAAAATTGGTCGACTAGATGGTCAATTAGTATCCGACTGGTATTCGATTGGTGGTTGAAAACAAAGACATAATCCTGAGAGTTGTTGTTGTAATAAATAAAGTGAGTAGGATGATGAATTGGTATTAGGTGTGAACAAACATTAGTCATGTAACTATTTATTTGATGAATGAATAAGAAAACATATGAGTGGGATTCACTCAAGCATTTCTAGTTTTCCCAATTAAGGGTTTATAGGGTTAATCTTTGTGTACTATATGTGGTTTCCATGGGTTTACTTTCATTTTTTATTTGTTATTTTCTCTCCTATTAGGTTTAGTTTCCCTACACAATGCCAATCAACAGAAAAAATTGAAACCATTATAATGATATACTCATTATGAGCTCAATATGTCACTTGTAGGAATTGAACCTAGGCAGGGAGGATAACAATCATTTCTCCCAACCACTCAAGCTAAACCCAATTGACTGACATAAGTGACAATATATCATCAATATAAATATTTATATCAAATATATATTGATAATTGAAAGATAGTATAATCTACCATAATTTTTTCATTGTAGTATAAATTGTCATCATATTATTTTTATCTAACATTATTTTGTTTTCTTTGTTGTAATATTATGTCTATCTAATTTTAAAGGAAATTATAAATTTTTATAACATTCTAATTGCAGTATAATTTTCATAAAATTATTCTTATCTAATATCAATTTATTGTCTTTTTTCATAATTTGTCATAATATTATGCTTATATGATTTGTAAGGTTGTTATAGTTTGTCATAACTTTTTGCAACATTATGATTATCTAATATTAATTTTCCATCTTTTGTCATAATTTTCCATAACTTTCTTATTGCAGTATTAGAAATATTAGCATTAATTTGAAAGTGTTGGGCATCATCAATTAATACAATAATTTCAGTACTTGAAATTAGGTCCCCATACAACACTAAATTAATCCTAATATTTTAATTCATAAATGTAGATAAATCATATTGTAAGTGTAACCAAATATCATTCATGGAAACACAAAAAAACTCATTTGATCTAAGTTAGCATAACATGTGACAAAATATAAGTGTAACCATGCAAAATTATAATATATATATATATATATCTATGCATATGACATTAGCATAACACACAGTTAAACTTTTTTTGTTATTAACAATGTCACACGCCATGGAAAATCACACATATGACAAATATTAAATAGATAATAGGTGGAAAAAACAACTTAATTTAAAGAACATCTTTATATTTCAATTTCAAGTACAAAATTTATATTCTCAAATAAACTTGTTACTTATGATCTTCATCATCTATTTTTTTGGGGGGCTTTTGATCACAACGGTGAGAAAAAAGGGACCCATTTAATTCCCTTAGTAAGCCAACAAATAAACATAGAACAATGGTTAATAGGTTAGTAAGCCCAAAAGCTAGAAAGAAAGAAACAAAGAAAGATAGGATTAACCAACAATGGAAACTAAACTACACAAACATTAACAAAGGATGCATGAAATTGAACACCAAGAGTGGTTACCCAATAGAGAATGGTATTTGAAATTGAGAACGCCAAGAGGAGAAATGTGGGATTTATGAATCCCCTCTTCCTCGTAGGGAGGGCTCTTGAATCCCTCAAAGTAGAGATATTACTCTCCTATTTTGAATTACAATGGTGAAGAACTCTATGGAAAAGATTCCCAAGGTGTGAAAATATTTCCCTATGCTATACTTGCCCAAGCTATTCTGAAAAAAACAAATGGCTTCTACAAGAGTATTTGAACAGCATAAAAATGCAATGAACTTCTTCTTTTTCTGCATACAATGTCCCTCTATTCATAGAACCATAAAAAGGTGTTTGATAGCTTTCTCCAAGTGTGAATGGGAAGTATTTTGAGGTGCATCCCATATTTTCAATCATCCCAAGAAGATATTTTGGGTCGATCTTGGGGTCCTGTCTTGAATTACATCACCTTGGAAGTGTATGAGGCCCGACCAAATTCATAAATGGGTTTCTTCATGCAAAATCATGCAGTCCATGCACTGTTTCCTTTTGGATCTATTTTGGCCCACGTGGATGTGCGCGCGCTAACTTT
Organism: Picea engelmannii; assembly: GCA_009831015.1. Classification (NCBI taxonomy): domain Eukaryota; kingdom Viridiplantae; phylum Streptophyta; class Pinopsida; order Pinales; family Pinaceae; genus Picea; species Picea engelmannii. Next base: position 207,678 of record ML780315.1, on the reverse strand, counting down.
GTTGGAAGTGCACACAAATTTATGGGTTTTTTGCATAGTTTTGGTCACCTTGCTTACAATTGGTTCTGTAAATATTAGAAGTATGCTATATATTTGTTGATTGCTTCTTCATCCATTGTTGGTATTGCTATGAGAAAGTTTTTGGTGATAAAAAATTCCCCCTAATGTGTGAGGTTAGGAGAATATGTATAGTCGAAATACATCAATGTTTCTTTTGTTGAAATTTCCATAGAAGAGGAGAGTTGTAGCAACTACTAAGAGGAACTGTGAGAGAAATATGTTGGAGGAAAAGGGGATTCTAAATGAGACCAATATTCTAAAAAAACAACTGAAATGAAAAGTTGTGTACAAATGATGTGGGCATACCCCATCCTCATGTCATGAAACCATAAAGAAATGATGAAAACTGAATATTGTTGATGAAGTAGATGTTTACAGCACCCTTGGGGGCGTTAAACAATGGAAGATGGAGGTTCTTATTAATGAACAGGCTCTGGATTGAGGTATGATTAACTCATAGGAATTGAATACCTATAAAATTCATAGGTCTTCGACAATTACTGAGAACTGCAATGGTCGCATAGTAAGACCCACCGCAACATGAAACTTTGTTGAAGTTGAATGTCATGGGGGGCAATGACATTTGAAGGATGATCCAGATTTTATGAGCAGAATGAAATGAATACAGATTATTATTATTCTTAACATAAAAACACAAGGATAATAGAGATACAATAACAAAGATATAGTAAAAATGGTTTCTATTCAATAAGAAAAAGTTCTAAAACTATAAAATGCAATGGAAATCAAGCTTGCTAGAATGGTGGCAGTTTATCTCTGAGAAGAGATGTGACGGTTGAGCTCATTATCAAGAAGATGGTTACAATGAGGTTCTCTAAAACTTCTTACAATAAAAAGAAATGCCAAAACCACCTAACACTAGGAGATGAAGTGCCAAAAGTCATGTGGGCCCCGTTGGGGTAAGTTAGTAGATCAACTTCCTGGGGTTGTAACTTTTGCATACGATCTTTGTTTTAGGTGCATGATAGCCCATCAGAAAGGTATATCCGAGAACTACATATTGTTTTGTCACACTTTGACTTGGTCTATACTCTAATTTTTGAGAGCCCTAAAAATGTTGTTTAGGGCCTCAAAACGACCACGTTAGTCGTGGACTCGAAAACTAGAAAAAAACTGCCAAACTGGAAAACTATCAAAACAATCTAGTTGGAATATGTAGGAGGCCACCAACATACATTTGGATCAATCCTCCCTCATTAGAAATAAATGGCCTCCATTGCATTGAGTTCCCCCATCATATGAGGAATTTTTTTCTAAATTTGGCTCTGGGTGAGCCACTTGCCTTGGTGCAAGAGCTGCTCTTCTTTGACAGCCCGATAAAGTTGGATCATTTACCGACGAATGCCCTTGAACTATGTTTCCACAATATGGTCACTGGATTCCTATTTCATGCAGTCAGGTTTGAGCTATGTTGGTGTCAACTATTATGCTATCTTTGAGGTGTCCAATAATGGTGGGAAATATGGCCGAAGGAGATCCACATTGAACACAGGGTGCAGGACAAGGAAATGGGGAATGTTGAGCTCAAACAAGTTTTAACCCACATCTTTGGTGATGGTGTAAGGTCCATAACAAAGTGGGAAAATATTCTTATGGGTCCCTATAAGGTGTTCTTTCTACGAGTGAAACCACACTTTGTCACCCACCTGAAACTTATGTGTCACCCAATGATGATAATGGCGCTGCTTGTACTTACCATTGGACTTTTGTAAAATATCCTAAACCTTTTGGCAGATGTGTTGGATCCTCTCAATGAAATAAGAGGATTTTTCATCTTCATTTGGAGAAGGGGATGAGTCAACCGGGTGGCTGCAAGAGGTAGTGCAACATCCATGGGACCCAATGGTTGGAATCCCAACCCAACCTGAAAGGGGTCATGGTCGGTTGAGAGATGTAGGGATCGGTTGTATCTATGATGAACATAGGGAAGACTCTCATCCCATGTTCGAAGGTGCTTGGAATTGTACATGCACAAGATATGCATGATCATATGATTGACAACCTCAGTTTGTCCATCTTTCTGGGGCTGGAAGGCAATGGATTTGGTGAGCTTGGTGTCCAGTAGTGACAAGAGGCTCGACCAAAATGTTCTTAGGAATCGAATATCCTGATATAAGACAATGGTTTGTGGGATTCCAAAATGTACCCATACTCATTCAAAGAAGAGCTTGGTAGTGGCCTCTATCATGATGCTCTTCCTACAGGTGGCCAGGATTGCCATCTTGGAAAAATGATCAACAACAAAAAAAATAGTCATCTCCCCTCTTGGTGGATAGAAGGCTTGACATGTAATCCATTGAGATGGGTTCCCATGTCCTATCAGGAGTAGGAATGGGGGTTTATAGGCCTTATTTCTTAGTGGTCAGTTTGGAAATAGCGCAGAAAATGCAGGACTTGTTATACTTGTTGATATCCTGTCTAAGTTTCGGTCAGTATAAATGTTTGTACGACACTGCCACTGTCTTTTCTATGCCGAAGTGTCCTTCCACCAGAATGCAGTGGGATTACCAAATCATCTTTGATCCTTCTATTGATGGGACATAGAGATGGTCGATACGACACAATAGTCCATCTCGAAGATGGAAATTAATGACAACTGAGTTTGCACCCAACATTTGGTATGTGGTGGCAAAGTCAGGGTCTGTATCATAGAAGTGGAGCAATATAGAGGTCTCATGACCGCAAGATTCTAACACCATGGTGAGTTCCATGACTGGAGGTCGACTGAGGTAATTAATGACTCGGTTGGTACTACCTATTTTATACTTGATGTTGAGGTGGAACTACTGCAAGTATGTGGACCACTTCTGATGGAGGTCATTCTATAATTGGCCTTGTGTCTTCATGAACTGCAATGGCTTATGATCTGTGTGGATAATTGTCTCCTTCCAAAGAATGTAATGTCTCCACTGGTTGTAGGCTTGCACAATAGAGTACATTTGTTTGTCGTAAGTAGGGTACTTAAAGATAACATATGATAATGTCTCACTATGATAGGCCACGGGGTGGCCATGCTGAGTGAGAAATGTGCCCGCAACATAATCTGAAGCATATGTCTCTATCTCAAAGGGTTGTTGCAGGTCCGATAATGAAATTACGGGGGATGAGCACAAGCATTGCTTTAAATCATCAAATTCTTGCTATTGGGACAAGACCCACATAAATATTTCCTTACCACCACCCCTGGTTACTTGGATGAGCGCCCATGCAATATGGGAGAATCCCAACATGAACCTATAATATAAATTGGAAAAGGCCTAAGAAACTCCAAAGCTCAGTGAGTATGGTTGGAGATGGTTAGTAACAGATGACCTGGATCTTGGCTAGATCCACATGCACACCATGTTGATCCATGATGTATCCTAAGTATTGGACCTTGTCCATGTTGAAGGAGCATTTTTCCAAGTTGGAATATAGCTTGTGTTGTCGTAGGGTGTGAAAAACCTACTAAATATACTGCAAGTGTTCCTCCCAAGTCTTTTTGTAGATGAGGATGTCATCTAGATACACCACTACAAAATTATTGGTGAAATGTTGCAGGATATCGTCCATTATCCTCATGAAAGTTTATGGAGAATTTGTTAAATCAAAGGGAATGACAAACTATTTAGAAAGACCTTATTTTTTCTTGAAGGTGGTCTTCCATACATCTGTCTATTCTATTGGGATCTGGTGGTAGCCAGACTTTAGATCAATCTGACTGAAGTATTTTTACCCCTTGAGTTGATCAAGGAGATCGTCGATTCAGGGAATCATGTACCAATTCCTGACTATGATTTTCTTTAGGAACCAATAATCAATGTAGAGTCACCAAGTCCCATCTTTCTTTTGCACCAATAGGATTTGGCTCCCACAAGGAAATGAGCTGGGACAGATGTGCCCCTTATGGAGAAAGTCTTGGATATGTTGCTTGATATCCTCATTCTCTAACAAAGAATGGTGGTATATTGGCCCATTGGGAAGCGGTGCATCGGGGGTCAGATCAATGGTATTCTTGACCTAATAGTGCAGAGGTACCCTGGTAGGTGAGGAGAATATATATTTGTATTCTTTCACAGCCTTTTCCCCTTGATTTTTCTCTATGGAGAGGCCAGGAACGAAGGCCCTAGATGTGGTTGCAATATTTCTCTTGCTCTGAGAGAGAATCATGAAGAAGACAAGCTTCCCGGTCTAAGAGATGAATTTCCTACATTTCTTGGCAAATATCAAGGAAACATCACTAGGTGGGATTGCCTTGGGTATCCTATACAATTTCATGTTCAAAGTAATAATAACACTGGGAGTCCTAGACTCATATACAACATGAATTTTCCATAAATAAGGTTGGCCCAAAAGAAAATTTCAAACTTCGAGAGGATAAACATCACACAATACCTCATATTTGAAGGGCTTGATTTTGTATGACATATGACACTATTGGCTGACACGGAGATCACTTCCTTGGCAGAGCCATCCAATGGTGTAGGGATGCGGGTGCAATGTTGTCGGAAGGGATAGACTCTTGATGAAATATTCTGAGATGAGGTTCTTCTGTCTACCACTATCAATGATAAAGTGCAGTGGGGTGCCTTTTACCCACATCTTTTAATGAAATAGGTAATCTCCTTCTCCCATCTCGTCTGGTTCACGGGGATAGATCTTCATGGTAGCAATAGTGGCACTAGGTTCAACGTCATTGATATGTCTTCCCCTTTCTAGTTCTGAATTAGAGTCAGAACCCACATCTAATTCATAGGTTTTCAACTCAGCCACCAGTAATTTCTTTGAGCGGAAATCAACAGTGTTATGCTATGGGTTCTTATGGAAGTCGCACTACTTCCTGGTATCTTTCTTTGTCTTTCCAGTGTCCTTCTTTTCTTGTGCCCTAGACTGGTTGTCCTGAGGTTGTATTTATTTTATCTGTCCTTTTTTCTATGGATTGGGACTTCCCTTTACTTTCTATTGATGTGAGGGGTTCCCAGGCCCAAATTACCATGTCTTTTGTTTAATCTTTTTCTCAATTTTGACAGCATATCGATAGGTCGCGCCCAAGGACGAGATGTCCAAAAAATCCATTTTGGCCTGGATGTATCTATGCAGACCACTACGATACTTAAGAAATAGGTGTCACTAGAAATATTTGATACCCATCTTGGTGCACAAGATATGGAATATGTTTTTGAACTTTGGCACTGCTTGGTCTCTTTCTTGTCGTAGTGTGGGGCATTTTGTATGCAGGTCGTCATAACTTCCGATAGGGTAGTATTGTTCCTTGATAACATCCCTAAAGGACTCCTAGGTGACCATGACTATAAATAATGGGGGTTCCTCTGTTTCAATTTTCTCACAGAAAGTATCCCACCAATATTTTACATGGGGAATGGATTTTAGGAGCACAAACGTAATCTTTTCTCTGTTTGAAAAGTTATGGACAAGAAAATACCCTTCTAGCAGATTCAACGATTTGTCTACAAAATTTTCATATATCTGAACTTCAAATAAGGGAATATCAAAGTTGATTTGTACCTTGAAGGGGGCGACGCCTCCGCTCGAGGAATATGCATCGCCTGTTGGTAGCCACCGAAGGATTTGTGAAAAACTATCCATCATCTTGTTCTTCTATTGCATGAGGGATTCCTCGAGAAACATTTTGAAAGGATCTTATGTCCCATCATCTTTCTTTTATCCTTTCATGAGAGGTCGCTTTCACGTGCAATATAATGTATCCTCAAGAGAAACAATCTCAAGACCCAATTCTTTGTACCCTGACCTTGTCGAGGACATGCATTAAGAACAACAACGAACATATCGCTCTGATACCACTAATCCAGATTTTATGAGAAGAATGAAATGAGTACAAATTATTATTATTATTAACAAAGAAACAGAAGGATAACAGAGATACAGTAAAACTGGTATCTATTCAATCAGAAAATGTGTTGAAACTATAAAATGCAATGGAAAAAAAGCTTGCTAGAATGGTGGTGGCTTATCTCTAAGAAGAGATGTGACGGTTGTGGTAATTCACAAGAAGATGGTTACATTGAAGCTCTCAAAGACTTTTTACAATAAATATGAATGCCAAAACCACAGACGTCCAAAAACTATAGACATCCAAAAACCTAACCCTAAGAGATGAAGTGCCAAAAGTCATGTGGGCCTCATTGGGGTAAGTTAGTACATCAAATTCCCAGGGTTGTAACTTTTTCAAACGATCTTCATTTTAGGCACACAATAGCCCATTGGAAAGGTCTATCCGATGAATACACATGTTTCCACGAGAATATAAATTTGTCTATAGTCTAACTATGGAAAGCCCTAAAAACGTTGTTTAGGGCCTCAAAATGGCCTCGGAATTCCGGGACCTGAAAACTTGAAAAAAATTGCCAAACTGGAAAACTGTCAAAATGAACTAGTTGGAATAGGTGGGAGGCCACCGAAATCCATATGTATCAAAGGAAATGAGGAATATTTTTGTGTCGTTCGATACTACTCAATAGTAAGGGACTAGGAGCCAAGATAATGTCATATTCCTAGAAACTTATGCTAACGTCGATAGGGAAGGGGTGTGACTGCAAGAAGAAAAGGGTTTCTTGGCATTGATTTGATCAAATGGGATTAGGAGATTAATGGAGGAGGGGATGGAAGAAATGGTGACATGAAAAAAATTCAATATTTATGGGACTTGAGAACTTCCCTTGGTTGGGGGAAAATGGAATGATGGTAGTAACTGTAAAACATGATTTGGTGTTAAGGGGACAACCAAATATTGGGTAAACTGTGCTGAAATGGTGAGACTGTAACAGAGTGGATGAAATTTAAAAATATGGATTCTTAGGAGAGGGATGTCAGTGATATTCGGTATTTGGTCCATGATATGGATACCTTTTGCAAATATGGTTATGAAATGGGAATGCCACAACCAAGGGCAACATGGATTTCTATGTGCCAAGGAAAAAGGCACCATAGGTTGTGATGGGAAAAATCTACTCTACTTGATGGAATTAGAAATTTGCTTTATACAATTACCAAATAAGTAAAGAATGATTGTGTTGAAAGTACACATACATAAATGGGTTCCTTAGTGAAGGATGGATTGGCCTCACAGGGTGCAAGTAGGGGAATGCAATTGATGAAGGGTATGTGCCCCATTGGTGGGTTTATGTACCGGGTAGGTGAATGGAGGATGATATTGAAGACGGGAAATTGATGTTGGATGATATGGAGGGTTAATGATAATACATAAGTGCATTTAACGTAACCAAAATCATGATGTGAAAGTCCATAATGGGGTGGTTAGCATGATGATGAGGAAGAAGTATGAGGTTCTTACTCTGGGGTGTAACACTACCAGAACTCATGATCCTAATGGATAGAATGACATGAGTGTCAATATGTCAAGGAGTAAATATATGTGGGACAACTCATGGAGGTGAAAACACTACCGGTTAACAATATCAGGTGTGAGGATCCTAAGGGTAAATGTTGAGGGGTATAAATTGGATATGTAGTTGTTTGCAGGGGGTGTGAGTGCATGCCAGTTTTGACCATATACCTGAAGGGGACATATAGTGGCCAATACTTAACTGATGATTGGTGCACATGATAAGTACTTGTACATACAAAAATCAAATACCCGACGTGAAAAATATCTAATAAAAAAAAAGATATGACAATTATTTGATTATTAATGGACAAGAAACATATGGACCTGTGCCCGGGGTGCAAAAAATAGTGCTCTGGGTCTTGGTGGTGAAATGGGAAATGGAGAATGGCATGAAATAGATGGCAGGTTTAGGATCCCTGTGCTGCAAATGGTGTCAAAAATGGAGGTTTTGAGTTTATGAATGAGGGAGTTAAAGATTGGTAAAGGGGCATATATATTGGTGTGGGGCCCATAATACCTCCCCATTTTTACTTGCTTGAGTTGAGGTCTGAGAGATTATTTGTGTGTGTTTCATATATATGTTTGATTTGATGGATGGATCTTTATTTTATTTGATGCATTACTGTTAATTGTGTATTATAATAGGATAAATTCCAATCTAGGACTTGATTATCCATGTGATCTGCAACTTGGTTGAGGCTCATGGGAATATGATTAAATGTTATTGACTCAAAAATTCATGATAGAAGTTTAACTTGCAGGTACTTGTGATAGAGGCATGGATCACGTACACGATACATGTTATTCAACTTCAGAATAATGAGCTGGGAATATAAAAGGATGCTTAAGTGATGAATATGGAGGTCAGTGGCTTCTAAGAAGAGACCAATGATAGCAACGTATTATTCTTGGTTATTGGTGGTATGAATGAGGAACAAACACTAGAGTGTAGTAATACATGGTTAGGGATGTAAATGGCCCAAGTTGTCGAAGAGAAATTCCGAGTCTAGCGACTGGCACATGTTAATGTTTAAGCTATTATTAGGTTTCTTTTCAATTCACTAGATAACCATAGCATAGATAGGATCACTGAGAAATACACAATCACAAGAGACACAACATTTGTCCCAGGAATCCCTCATGGGGGAGAAAACCCAGCAAAAACTTCCTTAATATAGATATCCAATACAGTGCCAAGAGATAACTCAAACAAATACAGAAAGTCCTCTCCAAGAAGTGCACCTCTCTCTCTCTCTCTCTTATTCTTCTACAACTGCAGCTCCAAACTTGTGCTCTGATGAACAAGTGAGTGTGTGTACAAATGAGGCACTAGCCTCTCTTATTTATACAATCTGGTAGGCATTGGAGTGAGGTGTCTTTTCACTGGCAAGGTCGACTTCTCAATCTGGGTGGTTATAACCACTTTAATATATTCTGGGTGGCTATAACCACTTTAATATATTCCGGGGCCAAATTTTCATTTAGCCAATTACAATTAGGGTTTGACCAATCAACAAAATGGGATTTGGTCAATTACAATAACCGACATGATCAATCAACAAAAGGGGACTGGTCTAATTCATAATACATCAATAATAATTAGAATACTCTTTGCAGTTACATTATTTCAAAACTCCCCCTTAACAATAAGGGTATTCTACAATAGCATCAGGTGAGAGAGAGGGAAGCATCATCAACAACATCTTGGAACATTGATTGGCATATATATAAATCATCAGAAGTTTTTCTCATCATCAATATCATCATTCACAACAGAGAGATGGAATAGCATCCTCATCAGCAAGAGGCTAAGGTAATATCATCATCATCTTCAGCGTGAAGATAAAGTAACATCATCATATTTGGCATGAAAGATGAAATGATATCATCATCATCATCATAATAATCTTCAAAAAGGAGCTGAAGTGGCATCATCATCATCAACTTCAGCAAGAAGATGAAGTGGCATCATCATCATCATCTTCAATAAGAAGCTGAAGTGGTATCATCATCATCAACTTCAACAAGAAGCTGAAGTGGCATCATCATCATCAACTTTAGCAAGAATATGAAGTGGCATCATAATCATCAAATGCATCAACATGGATTAGTATAACACTAATACATCATCATCATCAATAAAAACAGAAGGCTGATACAACATCAAAAGCACCAATATCACAACATAAAGGCTGGAGCATCATTAACAACAACAACATCAAAGCATGAAGGTTGGAGCATCATCAACATCAACACTAGGTTGAGATTCTTCAGCACGAGGCTAGAATCACAACATGAAGCTGGAAACACATCATCACAGCACGAGGCTGGAACATCATCACAGCACGAGGCTATCACATCATCACAACACGAGGATGACATGTCATCAACATGAGGCTGGTGTTGGTCACTATAATTGCTTAATTAATTTCAAACAACCAAGTGAAACATAAATTATCAACCCAGGGAAGTCTTTTGTTTCAAAGATAGCTGCGCACTGTGTATGCTCAATTCCAAAAGTACTTAGTGTTGCAGTAAGGA
>ML780315.1:130002-188831 GCA_009831015.1 Picea engelmannii | reverse complement strand
ATCACAACAATTAAGTTGGTATCACAACACATCAATTAAGCTGGAACCACAACAAAATAGTTAAGATGGAATCACAACACAACAATTAAGCTGGAATCACAACACAATAGTTAAGCTGGAATCACAACACACCAGTTAAGATGGAATCACAACACAACAATTAAGATGGAATCATAACACAACAGTTAAGCTGGAATCACAACACAACTGTTAAGTTGGCATCAACAATTAAGTTAAAATATCAACACAGAAACTAAGTTGGAAGCACAACACTCAGACGACATCTCAACACAACAATTACGCTGGAAGCACAACACTAGGCTGGCATCTTGACACAACAATTAAGCTGGAAGCACAGTACTAGGTTGGCATATCAACACAACACTACTCCCCCTATCGAGGGAGGTCCTTTCGTACTACACCGATCTTATCTTGAAAGTGCTCAAACTTTACACGATATAGAGGCTTGGTCAACACATCGACAACCTGTTCATCCATGCTAACATATTAGAGCTTTATGGCCCCTCTCTACACCATGTCACGTATGTAATGGTATCAAATCTCTATGTGTTTCGACTTGTCATGAAATACAAGATTCTCTGTCATCTTAATGAATATTTGGTTATCACATAGGATCGTGGTTGTATCCATATCTTGTTCAAATAGACCAATCAACAACTTACGAAGCCATATGGCTTCACAACTGGCAGAACACACAACAATGTATTTTGCTTCCGTTGTACTGAGAGGAATGCTTGATTGCTTCTTACTCTACCATGAGATCATGTCTGATCCCAAAATGAAACAATATCCTGAGGTGCTCTTCCTGTCAGAGACACTTCCAGCCCAATTTGAATCAGTGTACCCACTCAGTGTGAAATTATGATCTCCATCATAACTGAGACCATAATCTAATGTACCCTTAAGTTACCTCATCACATGTTTTGCAACAACTAGGTGAACATGTCTGGGTTCTACCAGAAACTGACTCAAAGTGTTCACAACAAAACAAATATCTATTTTGGTGTTCATCAGATACATCGATGATCCAATGATCTGTCTCTACAGCATGGAATCAATCAATTATGACGAAGTTTCAACCAGAAGCTTCAGCTTCGTTTCCATGGGTGTATTCATGGACTTGCACTCCAACATATCAAATCTCTTCAGAATTTCAACTGCATACTTCCCTTGGTTAAGGAAGATTCTCTCTGGGCTCTGCCATACCTCAAGACCTAAGAACTAATGCATTAGGCCAAGGTATTTCATCTCAAATTATGAAGTGCGCTTCTTCTTACATTTGGTGATGATTTTTTCTTCTCTAGTTAAGAATAAGTCATCCACATACAATAACAATATCACCGACTCATTATTCATAACCTTGAAGTAGAGGTTAGAATCAAATTTATTCTTGGTAAAGCCCAAGCTTGTCAGAAAATTGTCTATCCTCTGCAATATCAATCTCTAGGATCTTTCTTCAACACGTACAGATCCTTCCTCAACTGGTAGACATGAGTATTTCTATATTCAATCTTCAAATCAATTTTTCTCATTACATTGTACCAATATTGTACACTTGCTCAACTATAAATCGATCTGCACAATCATGTGCTCGCTCTATGTGCTTTCTGGAAAGCACTTATCCATTCTCACTATCTAGGAGTATGTCCTCTACTCTCTCTGCAACTGTTCCTTCTGGAACTAGGACTCTGCACCTTCTCTACGTCTAAGAATTATTGCTTCATCCTCACTGTGGTTTCTAAAATCTGAGAGTAACTCCTCTTCTTCTATAATGACAACAACTTCATCTGAAACTAAGGGTGGCTCAATAACTGATACTGAAGATAGATCTTTTTTTTCATGGAGGTAACTCTATCTTTCATTGTAGTCATGTATCCATGACCCAACTAATCTACTGCACCAAATTCCACTCAATTTTCAATATGGGGATTGCTCCTCCTGCATCTCATACTATGTATGAATCATGGTTGTTCTGGTTGTCTTTATAAATACTGGAACTATTTATTCAATAAGTTCCTCAGCATAGTCTTCTCATGACATTTGTCTCCCATTCCTGGGAGTTGTCTCTTCATCTAATCCTTTCTAAGATCATGCTTACTCTCTATTTCTTCTGAGTCTACAAGGAATTCATTATCTCTTACAGGGTATACTTGGTGTTGAATACCAAGTCTAAATATGAATGACCTAGTCAGGCTTCAAACAAGATCTTCTTCCTGTTCTAATGTTCGATCATCTTTGGAGCCTTCTTCTCCTTTCAATCAATCTTCATATGAGATACTCTGAATCTCAATAGATATCTTATTCATATTCTTTGGTACATGAGTGTATATGGTCATGTACATTGTCCGCTTCATGTCTCAAATAATATGTTTCCTTCAACAACCTTCACTATAGCTTTCTCAGAGTTATCGTCTGTGACCTGAACCAAGGTCAACAAATCAACAAGAAAGAATAATACTCCTTTGATAATAGAACAATAGCACAAATAATCATCACATTAACTCCTTTAGAGCTATCACTTGTGACCTGTATGAAGCAAAGATCAAAAGTAATAAATACAATACAGAATGAGGTCAACACTCTTATAGTGTTGTGATCAAATATTCCTCCATGGAAACCTGGAACTAACACAAGAGGTTTCTCCTAGGGGATATGTTAGTTGTATCATGAAAATAAATACATTAAGAATTTATCTCAATATGCTCACATGCTACCAAGCACTATAGTGTTTTCTTGACATTTGCACTTTTTGAATTTTAACAACTTAGCCATTCAAACCTGGAACCTGGAGTTTTGTTCTAAAGAATGAGTGTGTTTGTTTTCTTCCAAGTCTCCTTCACTCAAGATGAAAAATGCTTTCTTCAACCTGTATTTTGTACTAGGAAAATATGTTATCTTGACAGAAGCTTGGGTTATAAAATAATCTCTATGATCTCTACTTTAATCCATCTGATATTTTGACCACAAGTTAGTATGATGGTCATAGCTTCAACATGCAACACTGTCATAACAACTAGATGTATATCAGAATAATCAAACCTGAGTTGCATTATTCTTCTGAATGTGTTGGATCTTGAGATCCTTCTAGATCTATGGCAAGAGATCCTTTCTCCTACAAATACCCTTTAACGTTTAACAATTTAAACATATGTGAGTACATACCTTTGATAGCATTTTCAGGTAGTGGCACCATATGGTAGCAATGACAATAATCCCTAACTCTTTAAAAACTTCAAGGGTGACTGCAATTGGTACTATGACTGATACTTCAAATAGTACTGCAACTGCAATTGATACTGTAACTATTTCTGAGACTGCAACTACAACTGCAACTTAGGGTTTTATGAGGAAACCTTAATTTTTCAAACTTCAAATTTTGAATTATTTATCCAGGAGATAGATGCACTGAGTTGAGGTGAGTACGCTAGTGCAGTCAGATTTCTAAAAATCCAACTTTTAAACCTAAAACTTGACAAGTGGATTTCTGGACTAGTGTTTTTGGTTTTTCGATACTTCTGGTGCTTCTGGTACCTCTGATTTTCTAGTTTTCTGGTACCAGTGAAAACTAGGGTTTCACTTTTCGGGAGATCCACCTGCTGAAAAAGTTGCACTAAGGATGCCAAAGTGATCCTTGAGAAGGGAACACTTTTCTAGATGGTTTTGGGGCTGAAATACTTGTTCAATAAAAATCCCTAATTTGCGTGTATGACAACAATGACGTTTTTCACTTTCTCTTGTGAGAGATTCTCTCTTCATCTTAGCTCTGATACTATGTTAAGGTTTAATCTATTATTAGGTTTCTTTTCAATTCACTAGATAAACATAGCATATATAGAATCACTGAGAAATACATAATCACAAGAGACACATTATTTATCCTGGGAAACCCTCATGGGGGAGAAAACCCAACAAAAACTTCCTTAATATAGATAGCTAATACAATGCCAAGAGATAACTCAAACAAATACAAAAATTCCTCTCCAAGAAGTGCACCTCTCTCTCTCTCTCTCCCTCTCTCTCTCTCTCTCTCTCTCTCTCTCTCTCTCTCTCTCTCTCTCTCTCTCTCTCTCTTCTTCTTCTCCAACTGCAGCTCCAAACTTGTGCTTTGATGAACAAGTGAGTGTGTGTCCAAATGAGGCGCTAGCCTCTCTTATTTATATAATCTGGAAGGCGCTAGAGTGAGGTGTCTTTTCACTGGCAAGGACGACTTCTCAGTCTGGGTGGTTATAACCACTTTAATCTATTTTGGGTGGTTATAACTACTTTAATATATTATGGGGCCGAATTTTCATTTAGCCCACTACAATTAGGGTTTGAACAATCTGCAAAAGGGGATTTGGTCAATTACAATACCCAACATGATCAATCCGAAAAAGGGGATTGATCTAATGAATAATACATCAATAATAATTAGAATACTCTTTTCAGTTACATTATTTCAACAACACAAACAGTGTACCTGATGTGGTAAGCAGTTTAATAATGCATCTATCAAAATAAGAGTAAGGAATCAAATATATAGTTTTGTGGGGATTTTTTGAGAAAAAGGTCTAAAAACTCTAGGAAAATAGAAGAAATTCCCTAAGGTAGAGTGGCTTTAATAAGGGTAGAATTTACTAAGACATAACCCATTGATAGGGTCTTTGAGTGTGGCCCCTTCTGGATGAGCCAGGATGTAGGAGCCTTTAGTGAGGCAATGGTGGATGATATATGGTACCCGCCATAGAGATTCAAATTTTTTGTGGCCTATGGTATCATGCGCAATGTCATAGGCTAAAAAATATCTCCTTCGGTGAAGGATCAAAGGTTAACTTGACGATCTAAGATGGCCTTGGACCCTTTCTTGGATGCCTCATTATTTTGTAAGGATGATCAATGATCTTCATTTACAAATTCATGATTGAGAAATCATTCTTCTATTGGGGTTACATTTGGTAAGAGCTTGATTGTAGTGTGTAGATTTAGTATTTAGCACTCGATGGGAAGTACAACTTCCACCCCATAAACTAGATGGAATGGTGTGAACCCTTTGGAAGTTGTGACAGTTGTGCGGTATGCCCATAATGTAGAGAATAACATGTGATTCTAGTTGGTTTTATGTTTGTTTACCATGCATTAGAGCATGTTCTAGGGGACTTTATTGAAAGCTTTGACTTACCCATTTGATTAGGGGTAATATGGTGAAGAAAAATAATGGGTAAATCCAAATTTGGTAGATAGCTCAGCGAATACTTCATTCTAAAAAAAATTTATGTGATCAAACACAAGGTGGAGAGGGACTCCAAAGTGGGTGATGACATGGTTAAATAAGAATTAGGCTTTTGTGTCAGCTCTATTGTTGAATGTGGACATGGCTTTGTCCCACTTGATGAAATAATCAACTACAACTATGATGTATTGGTGCCCTTTACTAGACGAGGGATTTCAAGTCATGAAATGGATGCCCCACTCGTATAAGGGGCATGTTGTGATAACAGGATGGAGGGGAGTTGGTGGATATTTGTCTTTATGCATGAATAGTTAGCACTTGTCACAACGCTTGACTGCATGGATGTAATTTTGAAATAAGGTGGGATAGAAGTAACCAACATGAACGACCTTCTAGGCAGTGGAAATTCTTGAAATTTTACCACCATAGGTAACACTATGTCAATCATTCAACACATTTTTGGCTTATTCAAAGGTGAGGCATTTGTGGAGGACTGTATCTTCCCCTCTACGATAGATGACTTCTTCGATGAGGAGTTAACAAGATGCTTTATTTCAGATGCGGTGTTTGTCATCACGAGAGAGATGAGGGACAATTTTTTGAGTGTGGAGGTGCACTACGATATCACCATACCATTCATCATCGAATGTGATAAGAAACATGTCTTCATATAGGAATTATTCATTGACGGGGGTGTCATGGGAAGTAGAGAGGAGATCTAAGATTAGTTCAATGAGGACCATGGATTTTTTTCTTTTGGGAGTGGAGAACTCTAAATCGTATTCCTATAGAATAAAAATCCATTGAGAAAATTTGTCGTTAACTTAGCGGTGACTGAACAAGTAGTGCATAGGGTTATAATCTAACATGACCTTGATATTTCAAAGCAATATATAACGTCACAGTTTTTTGAATGGGAGGACAACTGCTAGGGACAATTTTTCTCCATGGTTGTATTTCAAAGGTGGCCTGGAGAGGTTCTTGTTGATATAGTAAATGACGTTATCCTTCCTATGATCACCTAGTTGGAATAAAACTCCTGCAACTGACACCTTTGAGGTTGAAATATATATGATAAAATCCTTGTCGAAGTCTAGGGGAATGATCAAGGTGGATTGTTGAGTGCTTCTTGTAATGAGTCAAAAGTGGTTTGGGAATATTGATCCCAATGGAAGGGGACATTGCAAGAATCTATGGGTGCATATGGTGTAATTAGGCACAAAGCAGTGCAAGATGTTGGATTTACCTTGAAGGCTTTGTAGTTGTCACAAATTCTTTGGAGGGGGGATCTCATTAATGTCTTGGACCTTGATGGGGTCCATTATGATTCCTTCGTTGTAAATGATAAAAATAAGTAGATATCTTGGAGTTACATAGAACACACATTTGAGGAGGTTCAACCAGATATTATATCAGCGACAATGTTGAAATACAAGCCATAAATGTTCCATATTCTCAGACCTTTTATTAGACCAAGCAGTGAGGTCATCTAAGTAGGCTAGAATGATATGGGTGAGATCTTGGAAATCATATGTTATGGCCCGTTGGAAAGTAGCAACATCATTTTTAAGGCCAAATGGCATAACCCTATAGGTGAAGGTGCCCCATGGGGTGGTAAATGCATTGTTGTATTGGTTTACATGCCGAACCTGGATTTTATTGTAGCTAGAGAAGTCGTCTATTAATGAGAGGACTTTGTGTCTAGTGCAATCATCAATAACTTGATCGATGAAGGAAGTGGGAAAGTTGTCCTTGGGACATGCTTGGTTGAGATCCTAGAAATTGGTGCATACACGAATGGTTCTTTGTTTCTTGTTGACTCGAACAATATTGGAAACCCATGATGAATATGTGATGGGATAAATTGGTCCAAAAATGGAAGAAATTAATAACAAATTGACATTAACAAGATGCTCATGAATGATTAAAGAGTTCAACCATCAATACCATGCTGCAAATAAGAGAAGATAACAACAATAAGAAAGAGAATTAGAAAACAAGAACTTGTTAATGGAGTTCACCAATGTGTGGCTACGTCTCTGGGACCACTTCCAAGTGTAGGACCTATTTATTGATCTTTAAATGCTCAAGTTATCTTTACAATGGCTCCTTTTTGTTACAAACAGGATTTTGATCTGTTGTACAAGACCTCCTTGTGCATATGCACACATGCCTCAAAAATCTCCTCTCAAAACTTGACTCAATGCCCCTCAAAACATGAGAAATGGGTCATAAACACAAACTCTTCTTTACATTCCCTGCATACCAAGTACCCTCTCAAGCTCAATAAGCTTGGTTTATATAGTTTTTAGGCTCATTTAGAGAAGATCAACTTCCCACAAAGATATGGCCTCTTTTTGGGATTAAAGCCCCCTCCAAATGGCCAAGAAATCTCCAAAAATGCCCAATCTGGGCCAAAACTATAGTAAAATAGGCACTCTGTTACAAAAAATAAAATTAGCCCCTCTAGCCTGAGTGCACACAGTTTTTACAGGGTCATATGGACTCATATGGCCAATCACCATCTCCCTAGGGGCTGCACGTTGGCCTTTCCTCCACAATCTCCGGTCATATGGTGTATGTGATAGGATCAAGGGCCTGATCACGCCGATAGGCCTAGCTTCTGGTGACCGCCCCTGGGTTCACACCGGTGGTTAAGCCCCTTATTCTGTGGCCCCTGGTCCCATAGCTTATGTGTGTAGAGAGTTCACGCATGTAGACTGGAGTGTGGGCATATTTCCATGTAATAAAACCGGGGCTGGGGCTAGACCCCAACCCTTACCTCCTTCGCCTGACACTTTTCATAACATTAAATACAAATAACACACCAAGGGTTATCAAGGTTCACCACAGGAAGGTTGGTATCTGACCTTCCCCAAAGCACCCTCCCCATGCCAGAGGTCACGTGATCTGTTATGAGGAAGTCCCAAAACTTTTACCCAACCAACAAATGATGGGGTGCCATGTGGCAACCCATGTCTGGGCCACGTGGCAACGTTTAACTTGGATGTGAATGGGACACTTGTCAAATGCTAAATGGCCCATGTCTGCCACACTTGTCCAGTCAGCATACCCATCCTCTGCCATGTTAGCTTCCAAGCGTCATGATTCCACATCAGCATGATGACATCATCATGACATCATACTGACGTCAGCGTTGAATTTTTTCTTGTTGACTGTTGACTTTTTTCCTATTTGGGAAATTGATCAGAGTGCGATAAATTTTCATATAGTGTTAGTTTGAGGAAGTAAATATATGGTTGGAATCAACATGACGAACCAGACGCAATGGAATTGGTTTCATCTGATTCCGAGAACTTTCATTTTTGAGCATTTTCTAGACCCGAGGAGCCTCCTGGATCATTCCTCCCCACTTGGAAGCTTTTGGACCACCAAAATTCTGGTATCAGTTGGTAAATAAGTGAGGATATTGTGCCCTCCCTTTTTTGGTCTCCATACACTTGGTCTGACTTGGATTTTTTCCCTTCAATACCACTTGAAGTTACTCCACACTGCCCCTGCGAGAAGTATAGACTCTTTTGTCCAAAATGGTGTCTTCCTGCAACTCATTCATATACTCAGGAGAAAAATATTCTATGGTAGGAATATTAACATTCTCTCCTTGATCCTCGATCATTGGAGGCTAATACAATCTCAAGTTTTCCACATTCACAACTAAATAAATTTTCATATATGGAGGCAATTCTAATAGGAAATAATTAGTACCAATCTTGTCTAAAATTTTGAAAGGACCATAACAAATTGGTTTTAGATTTTTACCTTCTCCTTGCATCCTTTCCTTGCTGATGTAAAACCAAACTTGATCTCCTTCTTTGAATAGGTGATCAAATCAATGCATATCATGCCTCACCTTGTACTTGGCTTGGCTTTTGTCCAACTGTTCATGTACCGCCTGATGAATCAACTGGATCTGTTCAATGAAATTTGTAGCCCTATCCACATCACTGTGTCCTTCTGCTGCAATGTCTTTCCCAAAGACAAAATCCAAAAGATATTTTGGCAAGTACCCCAAACATGTTTCAAATGGAGATCTCTAAGTAGAAGAATTCTTGGCTCGATTATACGCATGCTGCACATAACACAAATGTTCATCCCAAGGCTTAGGATGTTTGTTGCAATATGCCCAAAGTAGATGCACTATTGTTCTATTCACCACTTTTGTCTACCTATCCATCTGTGGATGAAATGTTGTGCTCTTCTTTATCCTTGTGTCCATAAGTTCTCACAAGCTTGAATAAAATTTCCCCATGAACCTGGAGTCTCGATCAGATACAGTAGAAGTAGGTAAACCGAAATGAACCCGTACATTTTCAAAGAACATTTGAGCGGTTTCTTCAACTGTGAATTTATTTTTACAAGGAATTAGAACACACATCTTGTTGAACCTATCCACAACTACATACAAGTAATCATGACCTTTTCTAGACATAGGAAATCCCCCCATAGAATCCATAGATACACTTTCCCATGGTCTAGAAGGAATAGGAAGTGAAGTGTACAATCCTAGCTTTTTGTTACTTGGTTTGCTTATTGCACACATAATACATCCTTTTATATACTTAGACACATTTTCATGCATTCGAGGCCAATAAAAAAATCTTTGTAACTGAGCAACTATTTTGTCTACACCAAAATGTCCTGCTATAACAGAAGTATGTGCCTCTCTGATCACATGGACCCTTTCATTTTATGGAATACATAATTTTCCCAAATGATACAATTTGTTTTCTTTAATACGATAACTCAATTCTTCTTCTCTTTTACCCTGACTTGAAGTTGCATAGACTTCCTTAAAATCTTTGTCCTCAACATATTGTTCAATGTAACTTTCATGAGTAATTGAATTGTGATTAAGGATTGTAGCAATTGTACTAGGAGGTCTTGATAAAATATAAACAACTTTATTATGGATTCCCTTTTTATATCTGATGACCAAATGAAGTTGTTGCAAAAACCCCATCCATCTAAAATGCCTTGATTGTTGTAGCTTAGTTTGTGATTGTATATATTGTAATGGTTGATGATCAATATGTATTAGTGTTTCTTTTCCCATTAAGTAATGTTTCCACCTTTTAACACTTTGTACTAAGGAATACAATTATTTATCATAGGTTGGATAGTTAATTACTGTTGCAGTGAAGGTCTCAGAATGATAACATATGGGCTTCCTATGCTGCATCAGCACAACCCCCATGGC
This sequence comes from Picea engelmannii, assembly GCA_009831015.1. Classification (NCBI taxonomy): domain Eukaryota; kingdom Viridiplantae; phylum Streptophyta; class Pinopsida; order Pinales; family Pinaceae; genus Picea; species Picea engelmannii. The sequence goes on along the minus strand of ML780315.1, from coordinate 178,383 downwards.
ATAGTCACTTTCATTGGTTTCAATTTCAAAAGACTCTTGGAGATCTGGAAATGCTAGAACAGGAGTTGTACTAATATTTACTTTCAAAGTATTGAAAGCCTTTTGTTGGCTTCCTCCCCACTGGAATCCCCTTTTCACACTTGTCAAAGCATGAAGAGGAGTTGCAATTAGAGAGAAGTTTGCAATAAGCTTCCTCCAATACTGTGTTTCCCCTATGAAGATTCTTACTTCAGTTACATTTGTAGGCTTTGGCCAATTTACAATGACCTCAACTTTAGAGGGATCAATATTAATCTCTCCACCCCCTACAATGTAACCCTAATATACAAGAGATGTTTTGCCAAATTCACATTTTGACAACTTTACAAAAATTTTCTCTCTCTGCAACACTGAAATTATTTGCCTAACATGTTGAACATGCTCTTCCCTGGTCCTACTTAAAATAATAATATCATCTAATTATACTATTAAAAACTCATCAATGAATGGTTTGAATACATCGTTCATTACTCGCATAAAAGTAGCAGGTGCATTAGTAATCCCAAATGGCATCACTAACCATTCAAATAATCCTTGTTTTGTTTTAAAACAAGTTTTCCATATATCCTGTTCAACAACTCTAATTTGATGGTAACCACTTCTTAAGTCTAACATAGTAAAATAAACCGCATGTTTCAATTGATCTAATAGATCCTCAATGCGAGGCAAAGGGTAATGATTTTTTACCATAATCTTGTTCAAGGATCGGAAGTCCATGCACATGCGACATGTGCCATATTTCTTTGTCACTGGGATGATAGGTGACCCACATGAAGAAGCACTTGGTCTTATGACCCCTTGTTCAACCAATTCTTGTACCTTTTTATTTATCTCTTCATTTTTCAAAACTCATAACCTGTACATTCCAATGTTAGGAAGAGGAACATCCTACTGCAACTGTATCTCATGTTAAACTTGTCTCTTTGGAGGTAATCCTTTCGGAACTTGAAATATATCATCATAGTCAGAAACAATTCTAACTTAGTCATCTTTCAACTTTGTATCACAATATTTGAAAGTATCAATTCCGAGAATGACTTTAGCTTTTACAACCATTAGTAAATATCTCTTACTGACATTTACATTTCTCTTCATTTTCCCTGAGTTGATTAGTGATAGATTCAATTTCGTCTAATGAGCCCTTACAACATACTCTTTCCCATATTTAGTTAATTTATACTTATTGTCTTCACGATAGAATATTTCCTTTCTATCATACATATATGGACTCCCAAGTACAATACCACATATATCTAGTGGAACCACATCTAACTCAACCTCATCTATAAATTGTGAATTGATTGCAAAATTTAGGACACATTGTCTATTCACTTGCAACTGATTATCATTATGAATCCATCCTAAAGGATATGGTTTCTTATGAGGTTTAGTTATTAATCCAAACTTTTTAACAATTGTCTCTGATATCAAATTTACTTGTGAGCCACTGTCAAATAAAGTATCAATTTTTGTATGTTTGAAAATTACTCTTATGTGAAATTTTTTTGTTCATTTAACCTCATCAACTTCATTATCAACTTTTAAAGACTAAACTGAAGAAATTGTACTAGCTTCACAATTTTTACCTTTGATTCTCGTGACTGTGACCTTGGTCTCATCTCCAGAATCAGACCCCAAATTTATTTGAGTTGCTGCAGTAGTCTTTGGCTTCCCTTTATTTTCGAACTTTGTTGGTTTCAATTATGGGTGAAGGATCCAACAACGATACTCACTATGGAATATTGTCTTACAATGAGTGCATGTAGGTTTTTTCTTCTTCACTGTATTAGTTTTTTTCCCTTTGAACTTCTCTTTACCCTTTCCTTTGAATTTTCCTTCAGTTGGTTTAAATGGTTTTACAAAATCAACATTTACATTCTTGCCTCTAGATTCAAGATGAGTCGCTTGCACACACACATCATCTAAACTAGTTGAATTAAACTTAATAATGGTATGTCATAAATAGATATGAAAACCACCTATATACTTAAGAAATGTATCTTGAGTATGCAATGGTATCACTAACAATAAAGCTCTTTTTCGAAACTCCTGTGTATAACTTTGAACAGTTTGTCCTTTTAACTGTCTAAAGTTTTTCCATGACATAATAGCTTGTTGCAAGTAAAATCAAGTCATGAAGAGAGAGTCTTATCGAAATTTTTAAGATCTTGTTTTGTCTTAATTTCCCACCATACAAGGGCGGTTCCTCCCATCTTGAGACTAGCAAGCTGGATCATAGTCTCATCATCTATGATTTTTTGTATCCTGCAATACACTTCAATTTGTCTTATCCAATTATCTAACTTTTCCGCATTTAGTTCTCCATCATACAAAGGCAACTCAAACTTTACATCAAGTTTTAACAAAGGCATGTTAGAATTATGCTTATGTGTTTGTTTTTGTATGGTAGATGTTGTAGAATGAGAACTAGCATTTGAAGTAGAGCTTGAAGAAGAAGGAGAAGAAGGTGGCGAAGGTGGTGAAGGAGGAGGCTTTGAAGTTTCTCCTTTCCCTTCACTTTTTCCCTTCGTGAAAATTTCTCCTAGAACAAGTTTCTTCCTCTCCAAGAAATCATCATATAACACTTTGACCATTTCTGACATGGAGAAAAATGCTTCTTTGAACTTCTTGGTTTGTGGAGAATTTTCTCCTTCTGAAGCCATTCTTTTCTTCCTCAAAACTCATTCTATATCATAAATCAATTCATCCAATGATCATTCTCCTCTTAGAGATTTGGATCTTGTGAGCATCCAATCCTACACTTGTTAAACCTTCCAAAACAACCAAAATGTCTGATACCAAAATACTTGATCCAAAAATGGAAGGAATTAATAAAAAATTGACATTAACAAGATTCTCATGAATGATTAAAGAGTTCAACCATCAAATACCATGCTCCAAATAAGAGAAGATAACAACAATAAGAAAGAGAGTTAGACGAAACTGTTAACAGAGTTCACCAATGTGTGGCTACGTCTCTGGTACTGCTTCCAAGTGGAGGACCTCTTTATTGATCTTTAAATGCTCAAGTTCTCTTTACAATGGCTCCTTGTTGTTACAAACAAACTTTTGATCTTCTATAAAATACCTCCTTGTGTATATGCACACATGCCTCAACAATATCCTCTCAAAACATGACTCAATGCCCTTGAAAACATGAGAAATGGGCCATAAACTCAAACTCCTCTTTACATTCCCTGCATACCAAGTACCCTCTCAAGATCAATAATCCCGGTTCATATAGTTTTTAGGATCAATTAAAGAAGCTCAACTTCCCACAAAGATATGGCCTCTTTTTGGGATCAAATCCCCCTCCAAATGGCCAAGAAGTCTCCAAAAATGCCCAATCTAGGCCAAACCTATAGTAAAATAGGCACTCTATTACAAAAATTAAAATTAGTCCCTCTAGCCTAGGCGTGTGTAATTTTTACAAGCTCATATGGACTCATATGGCCAAGTGCCACCCCCCTGGGGGATACATAATGGCCTTTCCTCCGCAAGCTCTGATCGTATGGTGTATGTGATAGGACCGAGGGCTCAATCACATTGATCAACCTGGCCTCTGGTCACCGCTCTTGGGTTCACGCCGGTGGTTAAGAACCTTATTCCATGGCCCCCATGCCCATAACTTATCCACGTAGAGAGTTATGCTCATAGACTGGAGTGTGGGAATATGTCCATGTAATAAAACTGGGGTTGGGGCTAGACCCCAACCCTTACCTCCTCTACTCGAGACTTTGCATAAACTTAAATACAAATAATGCACCAAGTGTTATCAAGGTTCACCGTAGGCGGGTTGGTACTCGGCCTGCCCCAAAGCACTCCCCCCATGCAGAGGTCATGCGATTGATTTCGAGGAAGTCCAAAAACTTTTACCTAGCCAACAAATGTTGGGGTACCATGTGGAAACCCATGTCTAGGCTATGTGGCACCGTTTAACTTGCCTGTGAATGGGACACTTGTCAAATGTTGAATGGTCCACGTCTTCCACACCTTCCCAGTCAGCATACCCATCATCTACCATGTCAGCTTCCAAGTGTCACGATGCCACGCCAGCATGATGACATCAGTGTTGACATTTTGCCTCTTGACTGTTGACATTTTGCTTGTTTGGGAAATTGATCAGAGTGCAATAAATTTCGCATATGGTGTTAGTTTTAGGAAGTAAATATATGGCCAAAATAATCGCAACGATCCAGGCGCAATGGAATTGGTTTCATTTGATTCCGAGAACTTTAATTTTTGAGCATTTTCTGGACCCGAGGAGCCTCTTGAATCATAAATGAACCCAACTGATTGTAATTTATCGATCTCTGATTTGATAGCTATGGATTTTGAAGGATGAAGTGGTATTTTCTTTTGGTGAGAGAAGGAACATCCAACCATGTTTTTATGCGATCTTCAACAATGACAAGGTCTAATTCGAGCATTTATGTGTATGACCAAGTGAATACATCTCATAATTCCTAAAAGAGAGATTTCTAAGAAGTTATATCCTCAGGGGTGCATGCAGAGTTGAGGATAATTTCTTCAATGATGCTCAGTTTGATTGAAACATCTATTTTGATGGTAGGAGAGATGTTGGCCATGTTCCCTTTTTCTAAGGCATCAGGTTTGGGGATTTGATTATTGAACCAATCAACATGTCTTGGGGGGATTAAATATTTAGTTTTAATCACATAGACTTGAGGGTTTAGGCAGGGTTTAAATGGCTCTTGAGATAGGAAAAAAGAATGATGGTGCATGTCATCCCATGGATAGTCAAGTGTTGTCATAGCCTCGATGATATCTCCATTAGAGTGGAATATGTGTGAGAAGAAGGGGTCCTCAAAGGTTTAAACTAGTGGGAGGGATGTTCTAGTGCCCAATGTTTTAGGTACATTTGGGATGATGTTATTATCTGTGGAAGGGGGGATAGACATCGATGGGGTAGTCTCAGTGGCCCCTAGTGTGGTGGATGGGGATGAGTCCACTCTTTTAAATGAAATACATCATATGTCCAAACGTGTGTTTGGATCATGAGTGATGGGAGGAGGAAAATTTTTAGACAAAGGACTTACTGGTGAATTCGGTGGATTTGGTGGCAAGTCTTCTAATAGTTGCAGAATGGTTATGTCCAGAGGGGTCAAAGGAAGGAGGTTGGGTCATGGAGGTGGTAAGATGTGATTTGTGGAAGGGGGATTTTCCAAGACCTGGTCTAATGGAGGTTGAACATATGGTTCAATGGTTGGGATGAAATCCCTATGGTGCACCCATCCTTCAATAATGAGTGGGCACCTATAGGTGTAATGATCCATTTGGTAACATAATGCATAGGGGTGTCACAAGTGTTCGTTTACTAATGAAAAGACGTAGTAAATGAATTGAATGCTAGTAGATATGTGGTTAGCTTGAGAGGGATATAGTAGTGGTTTTTGTCTCACTACTCTCAAAGTCTCCTAGAAGGTAGGGATAGCCAGGAAGTGATGTGTGTAATGACCGTATTCCCCACATAGGGTGAATGCATGGTTGGTATGTTGTCCCTTATTCTTTGTGGAAGAATATTTTGTTGGGGTAGGTGTCACTGTGGGGGTAGGGAGTACGGGTATTTATTTGGGAAGTTGAATGAGATTGTATAATTCAGGAAATGCAGGGAAAAGGTGGGTCGAGTTTCCAACAGTTGTGCAAATGGAACATGGTGGTTGGAAACGAGTTTGGGGAACTCCTTTCTTTTTCTTGTTTTCCCCTTTATTGGTAGTGGTGGGTGAAACTGTGTGGCTAGTAGGAAGGTGTTGAGGTTGGATGATAGGTGTGGTAGGTCCAATAGTGGGTTCAACTGGGAGCAACGGTATTGGTACCATAGAAGGTGGTTCTAGTTACCACGTAGGGATGGCAATCACCATGTTGGGTAAGGTGAGAGTAGCACCAACTTGATAAGATTACACACGAGGTGGTGGATAAAAGAATGGAATTTGGGTTAGTGCTTGAGGGAATTTTTTCCAAATGGGTGGTAAGGAACATAACATTTTCTCTAAGCCTAGTGGTGATGGTGGGGTCTCTCTGTTGATTGGAGTGGTGTGTTCATCAAGGGGATATTTTTCTGGAATTTTGACACAATTTGAGATAACAAAACATACCTGAGCGGTCCCAATAGGTGGGATGATGGGAGGATCTCTTTGTTAAGAACCTAGGAGGGAGGGATCTTGGAAGATTCCTGGTCCAATGTCGAAAACTAATGATATGTCGACGCTATATTATATGAGGGGGAGTAAATTATCGATGTTTACAGAATGATTGGGCTCATAATGTGTTAACTAGTTAATGGTGAATATCTTCCCATTATGGGGGAAGATCATGGCACAAAAAATGGATAACACAATTGCCTTCATGGCATACATGTAACTAATTCTGAAGAGGATGTTGTAGTCTAATGGGGCATCGATAACTTCGATGTCGATGATAATTTTTTTTCCTCCAAGTTCCACGATCATGTTTTGGTATAGGCATTCTAGTTGTGATGGGAATCCATCATATGCTCAAAGAGTAATGGTTGAGGGAATGAGTTCAGGGGAACCAAGTTGTTTCCATAAAAAAATGTACTTGATACATGTGGATTCCCCTTCATCGATGATGCATCGATGGATCGAGAGGTTTTGGATCTTGACTGGAATTTGGAAAGCCACTAGTGATGGTAAACATATTTCATTATTACTTAAGTCAAAGGTGATCAGACGAGTGTCTAATTGATCAACTAACCCTAAGGTTGAGAGCAATGCTTTCTATTGGGATGAACACATTTGGAGGAATTCCAAGACAAATGTGTCCACCGATGATTGTTCTAGGTCATCAATGAGGCTATATGAGTGTGTTTCTCTAGCATGGGGGTTGTTCACATTCCTCTGTAATGGTATGCAAGTAATCTGAGTGGTGGTATCGGTGTTTAGATAGGGAATTGTCAATGGTTGTCTTGCTGGTATGGTGGGGGGGAATCCATCTTGGGGAGGTTTGAGTTAGGAAGCATGCTGTATTGATGTCTACGTGTTTGAAGTAATATTTCCTCCTCAATTGTGAGGAGGATTGGTTGATCGATGATGTTTTCGAACTGGGGTGATCGTGGATTATGATGTTGTCCCATCCATGGTGGGTTTTATTTTATTTTTTGTTGAGAATTAATAACTCCCTAATGATGAATTAGGTTTTGGAGAAGTGTGGGTGTATGAGGTTGCAAATAATTTTTAGGTATTTGTGGGGGACCTTGAGAGACAAAGAATTGTTTGGTATTCATTTTCTCTTTCATTCATTTGTACTCAACAATTTTGGGGAAATAATGGGTATAATGACCTTAGTCGCTGCATAATGCGTAAGGTATTCCATGTGGTGGGGAAACAGGTTGGGGAGGGCCAGGGAAGGGGTGGTATGGATTATTTTGGGGAGGTCTATATTGATTATATGAAGTGTTTAGGACCCCAATAGTGTTGGGCTGATATGATGTGGTCGACGATGGGCTTGGGTGTGGTACATGCACAAAGTTAGGGGGTGCGGGTATGTGTGCTCCCATTATGGGTGGGAGGTGCCATGAATACTGGTTGGGGTGGTGGAGGAGGATAACATGGGGTTCCTCCATATGGTGGTTGATATTGAGTGTTCCTAAATGTGGGTACTAGTTGAGAATGCGGGTGTGTATGTGTGTAACATACCCAACCACCCATAGGCTGGCCATGCTACTTCAAAAATCACTTCTGAACTGATTTTGAATTATGATAACTTTTTACATTAATAAAGAGGCATGGAAGATTCACATACAGAGATAAATATTCATTCTACTACATAAAAATGAATGAATATCAGTACATACACAATGATAGCCAAAAAGCATGCATATTATAAACATGAATCTCAGAGATTATAATTAATACACAACTAAAATAAATATATAGGTAAATGAAACCATGACAGAGAAAACTTATCCTTAATGAAAAAAATCACCAATTGTTTGCATACCAAGGACGTTCCACCCAACCGTAGACACTGTTGTTCCAAGTCTCAAAAGCAATGTCACCCTTGAGCCAGGGCTATGAATCCACAAGGATGGTTCCAGGGTGTCGCTCAACTTCCCAATATAGTCAACACTCAAGCTCTCATAGGCTTCTCAACACACACATCAATCCAAAGTACACTAACTCTCTTCTATTCATCCTTCACAAACCAAGAGAATGGACCCCCTTCTCTACCACAGAGCCCCTCGGGATGTCCATCTGCTTCCAGGGATCTAGTGCATCTAGTCAATAATATCCATGCTAGTACTCTCATGATTCACAGTTGTGAGAAAAACTTAACACATGACAGTGCATCTCAGACATGCATGAATTAATTCATGGATGGAATACACCAATAGTCATTACAACCAACAAAGCAATGGCTCCTCTCCAACAATTTGTTTTTCTTTCCCAAGCCAAGATCAAAATGAATGAGGAATTAGAAGTGGATGAAAAGAGTGAATGGAGAGAGAGAATATAGTGAAAGGTGAGAACCCCCAAACAATACAAAGATGGGTTTATATATTTCTTGGAATTAAATAGCCACATGGCCTTCCCCCAAGAAGCTCATGTAACTGATATTCTCCATTAAAATTAAAATGTGTAAATAAAATATAAAATAAATACTTATCCCCTCAAGCCCCGTCTCTTGTGGAATCATATCCCCCTATAACTCTTGTCCTTATCCATCTAGCAACCAACAATGTATTTTATTATTAATGATGATCAAACCATTGCATTTCCTAGGCACACTAGCCTCTTTTAATTGTTTGGGGACTCTGGAATTTCATCGATTAACAAAATACATTATTTAATATGGGGAATCAAAACCAGGGTATTACATTCCCCTTCCCCTTATTTTGGCACTGTCCTTAGTGAATATACAAAAATAAAAATAAAAATTTCAAAATTCTTCAAAACTTTGTGGGTACTCTACTCGCATGGAATCTTCATGCTCCCAAGTAGCATCTTTAGGACCATAGCAGTTCCACTGCACTTTTACCATCTCTATAACTTGATTCCAAAGCATTTTTACTTTACTTTCCAATATGCGTAGTGGTTGGACTTGATGGTTTAGCAATTCTAGCCCAAGTACCACTTTATCTGTTGGGTTTTCCCAACTCACTAGAGTATTGCATTTCCTACCATACAAATATTCAAATGGGATCATTTTCAATGAATCTTGATACCCATTATTATAGGCAAACTCAACTAAGTGCAAGTAATCTTACCACTTAGATGGCTTATCCATCACATACATTCTCAACATGTCTTCAATTACTTGGTTGACTCTCTCTGTCTACCCATGTGACTGTGGATGGTATCTTGTGCTAAAGTTCATATTTGTACCAAATACTTTAAACAATCCCCTCCAGAAATTTGAAGTAAACTTTGTGTCTCTGTCTAAAACAATTGTATTAGGTATCCCATGTAACCTATAAATCTCCCTCATGTAAATTTATGCCATATTAGATGTTGTATGAGTATTTTTACAGGAATTATGTTTCCTTGTTGTCCTGGGAAATTTATTTATAAAATGAATGGTTACCACTTCCCATTTATTCTCTGGAATAGGTAATGGTTGTAGAAAACCTGTTTGGTGCCTATGCTCAAAATTCACTCTTTGACATTCCATACATCTAGCAATGTAATCAACAACATCTTTCTTCATTCCTAGCCAAAAGAATTAGCTTCGTACCGCTGCAATTATTTTTGGGTAACTAGGATGTATGACATATGGAATATTACGCATTTTGTTTAATACCAAATTCCTAAGTTCTCTAGAATTGGGAACATAAATTCTATTTTTGTTCATATGTAATCCAACTTCCTTCATCTCATATTCTTTAATTTTCTATTGTACATTTTCCTACTGTAAGCTTTCTTTTACCTATAGGTAATGTTGATATGTAACAATAACATTTAAAATTCTTCCCTTTAAATATGATTGATGGCCACTAATGGTTGTAGCATGCATGAGATGTACTCTTCTACTAATTGCATCAATGACTTTACATTATTTTCCTTTGATATACTTGATGTCAAAATTGTATTCACTTAAAAATTCTAGCATTCTCGTTTTCCTGGCATTCAAATTTGGCTATGCAAAAAGATAATTCATATCACTATGGTTTGTTCTTAATTCAAATCTCTTCCCCATGAGATAATTTCTCCACATCTTCAATGCATGAACAATGGTAGCGAGTTTCAAGTCATGTGTGGCATAGTTCCTCTCATGTTCTTTAAGATTTATGGGTTCATAACCAATGACATGTCCATTTTGAGTGAGGACTCCACCAAGTCCTTCCTTGCATGCATATGTACATAGCACAAAACTTTCATTTGGGTCAACAATCTTTAAAATAGGTGCACTATTAAGTAATTATTTCAACAAATTAAAGTTCCCTTCACACTCAGTTGTCCATTTAAATTTAATTCCCTTTTTTGGTAAAGAAGTGACGAGATGGGAAATAGTATATAACCCTGCTATAAATATTCGGTAATAACCAACTAATCCCATAAAATATATGACTTCTGAAAAATTCTTGGGTCTTGGCCATCCTCTAATGGCTTCAATATTCTTTGGATCCACTGCTATGACTTGTTTTGAAATAATGTGTCCCAAGTAATGGATTTTCTCTTGGTAAAAAGAACACTTACTAAGCTTGGAATACAACTAATGTTCCCTCGGCACTTGAAATACCAATATTATGTGATGTTCATTCTCTTCCTCTGACTTAGAATAAAGAAGTATGTTTTCTAGGAATACTATGACAAACTTATCTAAATAATTTCTTAATATTCCATTCATTAAGCACATAAAGACAACTGGTGCATTGGATATTCCAAATGCCACCACTACAAATTCATAATGCCCATACCTGGTTCTAAAGGTTGTCCTATTTATGTCTTATTCCTTGATTTTTACCTGGTGGTATCTTGATCTCAAATCTATTTTTGAAAATATATTTTCCCCTCTTAGTTGATCAAAGAGGTCATCAATTCTTAGTAGAGCGTATTTTTTCTTCACAGTGGATTTATTCAGCTATCGAAATTCAATAAATAACCTCAATGTTCCATCCTTCTTTTTGACAAAGAGTATTGGTGCTCCCCAAGGTGAAACACTTGGATGTATGTACCTTTTATTCAATAATTATTCCAACTACATTTGTAATGCTTTTAATTATGGTGTACTCATTCTGTAAGGCATTTTTGATACTAGGGAATCTCCTTGTACTAAATCAATAGAGAAATCTATCTCCCTCTTTGGTGGAAACCCTGGTATTTCTTGGAATATATCTTCAAAATCTTGTAGTACCAAAAAATATTCAAGGCTTAGCCCTTTTGTCTTTTCTGGCTCCTCCACATGGGCTGTATATAATTGAAATCCTTTCCTGAAACATCTCTTAAGATGTAAGGCTGAGATCTCCAGTATAGAAATGGGTCTTGGAACTCCTTTCACAGTGATATGCTTTCCTTCTTCATCTAGACATGTAAATGTATTATTATGACAATATAGGGCAACTTGATGCTTTTCCAATCAATCCATTCCAATTAGAACATCATAAGATCCCACCGGTATAATATTTAGATCAACATTAGTATTCACTCTATTAAGACTTATGGAACAACCTCTAACCATATCATTGATCCTTCTTTTGGTTCTAGTGGGTAGCTAAACCAAACTTGATTTTTCAAGATTACTTTTCTCCAAATATAAACTATCCACTATTTTAGGATCAATGTAACAATGGCTTGCTCCTAAATCAACTAAAATAACAATGGAAGGATTAATGATCTTACCTTCCACCTCAATCATATTGGATTGGTACTCTGCTTGTCGATATTCTAAGGCTACATGAATTCTACCCATGTCTTCTACTGTTGTAGCCTCTTGGATTTTGTGCATGGTATTCACTTTGTCTTTTATGTGAGGGAAATCCTTGTATAGGTGATCTTATTTGCAACCCCAACATTAGATTGATGGTCTTCCCCTTTTTCCCAAGGAGTATTCTCTCTTGGATTCATCCTTAGTAGGATGGTTTGGCTGATTTTTATTTGGGATATTTCTATTGAAAGGAGGTTTGAATCCTTTCTTTCTCTGATCAGACTTCTCTTTCTTATTATCCTTCCAAGATTTTTTCAAGTATTCTTTGCCATTTCCTTGATCATACAAGTAACTATCCTTCCTAATGGTCTCATTCAACATCTTGGGATCCTAATATTGAATATTCTCTTTATAAAATAAAGGAAGTTCACTCAAAAACCTCTGTATTTTCTCCTTCTCATCCTTTATAAACCCCACATACTTTAGCAGTCCCAAGAACTTCTTTTCATACTCTGCCATGCTCATACTTCCCAGTATGAGTTCAAAGAACTCTTGCATTTTCTTGTCATAGAAGTTCTCTGAAAGGTACTCCTTTTGAAAATATTTCTTGAATTGCTTCCAAGTGATATTGCTCTCCTTTATGTGCTCAACTTGCTTAAGATAATCCCATCACATAACATCTTTTCCATGTATATGGTAAGTGGAAATTTAAGATTCTAGGTTTGATGAGTAGTTATGCAATTAAAAAAACCTCATGATTTCAAGAAACCATGCTTCCGCATCATCTTCCCTTTCTATTTCACCATAAAATGATGGTGGATTAAGCTTCCTCATTTCTCCTTGCAAACTGTCCAATTCATGCATTTTTCTTTGGTGCCTAACATGAGACACCTATGGAATACTTATGGAATCTTCAAATGCATAAAATTTCCTTGTTGAGTAAGGAAGTGAGTGATTTCTATGAGTTCTTCTAGAACTTATTGAATAACCATATCTTCTGTAGTTATCTCTTCTTTCATGATATATTCCCTCTTCCTCCTCTCTTGAGTTTGATACATTCTTTTTTTTCCTTTGCAACTGATTTAGACTTTGCATCACTTGAGAATTTATTTGATTTGGTTCTCTTATCAGTCATTGATTGTCTGCTTTGTATCTCTTTACTTCTATTCTTAGGATTTTCATAGTCTCTATTATTTTTTCTTGCTACCCTCTATCCTTGTGTCCATTTGATTATGTCTCTACATTACAAACATTGATATTTTGTCCTTTGGCTGCTTTATCATGAATGAAGGCTCCCTCTCCTTATTCCATTTTTTGAATATGAATTTTCATACTTAAATGATATGTTTATACCCCCTAATTCTACAAAATGTGAAGAAAGCATTTTTGTTAGAAATATGCATATCATAAAAAAATTGTCAATTAACACTACATGTCCTTTTGTTTTCTCAATTTATGAATATTTATATCACAATTATCCAAATTATAAAAATTGTGTTTTGTTATCCTCTAAACCATCTTTCCAATGACTATACTCTTACGCCGATCCGATTTCTGAGATGAAAGTTATGGCTTCTTTAAAAATCCACTTTCACCCCATTTGTGCATTTTCTCCACTGTTGAAATTTTATTGAAATGCCAACTTCAATCAACTGCAAAAGAAAATATGTTAGGAAATAGAGAAAAATTTATACGATGAGTAGATAAAAAAAATTACAAGGAATTTATAACAACTTTCATATTTTCAATTTTATTCTCCAGTCAAAAAATGCAACAATCGAGAAATGAACATGTTGCCCTTTTTCACCTCCTTTTCCAGACTTTGAATTTTTGGCAAAATTAGCTATCTCTCAATCTGTGCACTTATGGAAATTTTTCACTAAACCAAAGTTGTTTTTCTTGATGAGTTTTTAAAATGTCAAGTACATAAACATTTTCATTTTTGTGATCTGGGGTTACTTTTCCTCCTCTGAAAATCTCAAAAATATTTAAAATGTGGCACGTAATAGTGGATTTTGGCCTATTTCAAAATCCCCATTCCAATCCCCTTAGGATTTATTTAGCTCGTTTATGGGTTATTTCTATGTCTTATTTCTGGAAAGTCTTAATGAATTTCAACTTAATATGGACCTCTACCAATGATCTAGACCCAGATATTTAAAACCCACTATTTCGTCATTTTTGATAAATACAAGCAGAAATGGACAATGACCCTCTCAGGTACTATTTTAGAGCCCATATCTACGGAAAAAAACGGTATGTTTCATCCAAATCTGAATTAATATGCTCTATTTATGTCCAAAATAAGAATATGGCTCCAAACATTACATTGTGGATGATTTTTTGCTACAAGGCAATCTGCACCATTGATCTTAAAATCATAATAGATCTGGACCATCCATCAGAGGTTCCCATTCGGAATGCTAAAGAATCGGGCTCAAATGGGACTCCAAAAATAGGGTATTAAAGAATATTCCCTTTCGATATCGTTAGAGCTTTTCATTCAGAGTCCAAAAGATTGGCGAAGTTTCACTGCTCCGAAAAGGAGGGTATCGACGAATATTCTTTTTCGATATTATCGAAAATTTTCATTCAGAGTTTAGAATATTGGAAAATATTCGTTGCTCTAAAAATGAGGTTATTGAAGAATATTCCCTTTCAATACTGTCAGAACTTTTCATTCGGATTTCAGAAGATTAACGAAGTTTCACTAATCCAAAAAGGAGAGTATCAAAGAATATTCCCTTTCAATACCGTCAAAACTTTTCATTCAAAATTCAGAATATTTACAAAGTTTCACTGTTCTCAAAAGGAAGGTATCGAAGAATATTCCCTTTCGATACCATCAAAAATCTTCTGAACGAGATCTTCCGAAAACACTTTTTCGAAAGAATATATCTGCAAGATCTAACAACTGAGAATGATCCCGACTGATCTAACGACTCTCATTCTTTCAAGATTCTACCATCATGCTTCTCTTCTTTGGAATTCCAACTCCAATGTATTTCTGAACCCTCCTTCTCAAAGGCCTGTTGGGAATGCCTTTCTCAGACCTCTATGATTGAATCTTGATCATTGATTTTCTAGGTCGAATTAATTTGGGCCATCAACCCACAAAATATAGAGTCATCATGAAACTTACAAGAATTTGGCTTCCAGAATTGAATTCAACTTTGCAATTTCAGATCGAAACCATAAATTGGTTCTTTAACTACTTCGAAGCACTGAAATTTGAATTCTTCTTAGAATTTTTGGATTTCAATTATGTTCTTCTCTGTTCCCCCCCCCCGGCAAATTCGTCATAGACAAATATGCAATAATGATTTTTTTTCAAATTCACACTAGTTTTGGCCCATAATAGTATGGTGTTGAACCAGAAGCTTTGATACTAATATGTAACATACGTAGCCACCTACAGGTTGGCCACTCTACTTCAAAACTCACTTCTAAACTGATTTCGAATTATGATAAATTTTTAAATAAGTAAAGATGCATGAAAGAATCACATGCAAAGATCAAGATTCATGCCACAACATAAAAAGGAATGAATATAAGTCCATATATACATAGCGATAACCAACAAGAATGCATATTATAAACATGAATCTCAGAGATTATAATTAATACACAATGAAAATAAATATACAGATAAATGAAACCATGACAGAGAGCACTTATCTTTAATGAAACGAGTCACCAATTGGCTGCATACCAAGGACATTCCACCCAACCATAGACACTATTGTTCCAAGTTTCAACAACAATGTCACCCCCGATCCAGGGCTATGAATCCACAAGGATGATTCCAGGGTGTCACTCAACTTCCCAAACTAGTCAGCACTCAAGCTCTCACAGGCTTCTCAACACACACATCAATCCAAAGTACACCATCTCTCTTCTATCCATCATGCACAACCTAAGAGAATGGACCCCCTTCTTTGCCAAAACTTCTGTCAGGATGCCCACCTCCTTCCAAGGCTCTAGTGCATCTGGTCAAGAATATACATGCTGGGACTCTCAAGATTCACAATTGTGATAAAAAATTAACACATGTCAATTCATCTCAGACATGTAGGTATTAATTCATGGTTGGAGTACACCAATAGTCATTACAACCAATAAAACAATGGTGCCTCTCCAACAATTCGTTTTTATTTCCCAAGCTAAGATCAAAATGAATGAGGAATGAGGAGTGGGTAAAAAGAATGAATGGAGAGAGAGAAAAAATGAAAGGTGAGAACCCCGAAGCATCCCGAAGATGGTTTTATATATTTTTTGGAATTAAAGATGCACATGGCCTTCTCCCAATAAGCTCATGTAACTGGTATTCTCCATTAAAAACAAAATGGGTAAATAAAATATAAAATAAATACTTATCCCCTCAAGCCCCTTCTCTTGTGGAACCATAGCCCCTATAACTCTTGTCCTTGTCCGTATAACAACCAACGATATATTTTATTATTAATAATGATCAAAACATTACATTTCCTAGGAACACTAGACTCTTTTAATTTTTTGGGCACTTCATCCTTTCATCAATTAAAAAAATACATTATTTAATATGGGGAATCAAAACCAGAGTATTATAATGGGCCATGGAACCAATAAACCCATCTGTAGTGTGCAATGCAATGGTTTTTTCTTGACCAAATAGAAGAGGGAGAGGAGAATCAGGTAACACTATATAAAGATACCCTGATTTAGAGTAAATCAAGTCAAACTATTGGGCCTTAGTGATAGCTTTGTCTTCAGTTTGAGGGAAGGTAGTGGCAACATCTTTGGCTAGGAGAGTGACTAGTGATTTGAGAAACCATTCTAACCATTGTTGCGGGGTGGTATCTATTTTTAAAATACTTCTTATTCTTTTCCATTCATGAATATGATAAAAAATATGGATGAACGAAGTTTGTTTGAATTCAGATAGAATTTCCAAACCGGTGTCATGGTGCACTGGGAGTTGGAATAAGGATAAAAAGTCTGTTTCCAATGAGTAAAAGGTCGAGTGGGACTCAGATTTTTCATCCAAATACCATTTGGTGGAGGGACCAATGAGCGTTCTTTGGAACATTCGTAGGAAAATGAAATATTCCACAATGATGTTGGAAGAAAACCATAAGTGAAAAGACATGATGTCATTACCTGGGTCTTCTCCCGGTTTGCCTTCAAATTTAGGAATATCAGAAGGCAACTTGGTGGGCATATTCATCCAAGTGGGGTTATGTAATATGGGATCATTCGTCAATTTCGTCAAGTCAGGGATGTCGAGATATGCCAAGTATGGCATGGATGGGGGAGTAGCATCCATGGTATGATGTGGTTGAGAATATTTTCCTTGTGAGGATGGTTGGGATATTGTACCTTGTGAATAAGGCCAGGCTCTGCCTCCTTATGGTGGAGGACTAGTGGGTGACTTGGTCTGGGTATTGGTGCCCAACATAGTAGATCTAAGTAAGGTTGATCCTAGGACCGTGGCACTTACTGATGTATGTGATGGTTGTGTTGATGGGTTAGCCAAATTGAGGACACCTCAAAAAATTGGGGGGAGGTTTCCCAAACATTGAGACTGATGGGGATGTTGTGGTTCCCCTATGGTACTATACTATATGTGGATGTGTGCAAGTAGTGGTGAGAAGAAATATCATAATTAATTCTTTGTAATCTTTCTCAACAATGTATCTTTAAAACTATATGTAATCAAATGATATAAATCATACATAAATCAAGTAACAATGTAAGATGGTTGAGGGTATCATATGCATGGGGGGGGGGGGAAATGCACATATCCTAATAGACCTATTGTCCTTCCTATCAAATAACATTGGGACTCCAAAAAATCACTCGACAGTGGGGCCAAAACCCACTTGAGGAGATGCTAGTGAAGGGATGAACAATCAGTTATAATGAGGGGTGAAGGAGGCATATATCAAAAAGCGATATTTCCTAACATTCGTTCAAAATATGATTGAGGTGTGATTGAAACCCACAACTGGCACCTTGGGTAGATAAAACCTATAATTTTCCACTCAGTCACCTCGATCAAGCACTACATTTATATTTCTAGCCTCATAAATTGGTCACAAAATGGATTCTTTCTAAGGGTTGGGTGACCCAATGAGGCATGCACAGAACAACTAGACCTTGGCCTTTGACCCTTCAAGGGTATCTCTCTGCCTTATGGTGTGGAATGCTTGATTGGGAGGATTTTGGTACCCTATTTCACAATTTTATAACTTTCAATGAAGAAAATATAATGGGGAGTTATTTGGATACCTATCCCCAAAATCACAACTTAGACTACATTTTTATTTCGGTGTTCTTCTTGTGGAGGTTAGAAAATGTGTTGTTTATGATTTAATTTAGAATTTGAAAGTTGGTTGTGAAGTTGCGGTCATGTGCCAACTTCGTTGTTTAAAATTGTGTGACCAAAATACTAGTACAAACAAATGAATCCCTTATGATCCTCCTAGATCGCATATGGGCATGGGGAGAAGAGCATACTATGATTTCAAGTCTCCAGTAAAAATATTTTGAATATGTGGTGATTCTATGTACAAGAAGTGAAAGTGTGTTATGGTTTTTTAATAAGTTAGTGAGAAAAGTTTTAACATGTGGACATTGCTTGTTCCTTTACAAATCTTGCTTACTTATAACTTACTAAGTTTCACAAACAATCCTTGAAAAAATTGAAAAATCCCTAGGTAAATAGCATTATGGACATGTGAGTCCTTACTCTTGAGATTTTAATATCCTTAGAATGTTATCTAATCTAAGAAATATTTGAAATTATCCTAGATTGTAGGCATGTGGGAATGTATGGGCTCTTACAAAATCCTTAAATTTCCTAAGTTGTTTTCTCTAGAAATTTGAAACTATCCTAAGATTTTGCACATATGGGCATGTGTAGGCCCTTACAAACCTTTTATATTACGCTTCAATAGTGAAACTAAGAGGTATTTTCCTCTCCTAAAGATTTATTTTTGAGAGGGATATGGAGATTTATTCGAACAATCTCTTTTATTATTTCCAAGGTCACACTAAGGTGCGAGGAAAGAACATACTCCAAGATTACTAAAATAGTCCCTAGTCCCGATTTAGTGTGATGAATTTTCAAAAGACACAAAACTTCCAATACTTTTAATATTCAAATGCTCCACTAGGCCATCCACGTGGCAACAAAGGAAATAAAATATGCAAAGGTTCTTTTTATACCCCCTAAGTGACTATGTGGGCTAAGTATCTATGAAGGAATGAATCCAAAGCTTGTTTTCCATGGATTTTACAAAGTGAATAAAGTAAACATAAGCTAGCTGGTGAAAAATGGGCTCAACACACCTTACAATTTGAAAAAGAACACTTGCGTGTGCCTATATAGTGAGATATTCGTGCACAATGCACACTATGCACATTTGATGAACATAGATAGTGCGTGGAACCATGCAGTGTGCATGGTTGTTAAACATGAACCTATGCACACACGGAGAAATGGAAAGCCTAAAATTTGAAATGAATTCAGCCAACCCATAGCGGAATTGTAGTGTCTAAAGGGTAGGGTAGGTCGGTTTTGAACCTTGCAAACACTAGAAAGTGAGAATAACAACTCTAATAGCTTTCTTGAGGATGAATTTGGATTCCAATCCCCAGTGGAGTCACCAATATATTTGGTTCTTTTGATCACAATGGAAATAAAAATGGGACCCCTTTGATTGCCTTGGTAATCGAACAAAGCAACACAAAACAATGGTTAGTAGGTTATTGAACCCACAAGGTAGAAAGAAAGAAAAAAATCAATATAGGAATAACCAACAATGGAAGCTAAACTACACAAACATTAACAAGGGATGCATGAAATTGAACATTAAGAGTGGTTACCCAATATAGAATGGTCTTTGAAATTGAGAACACCAAGAGGAGAAATGTGGGATTTATGAATCCCCTATTCCTCCTAGGGAGGGCTCTTGAATCCCTCAAAGTAGAGCTATTACTCTTCTATTTTGAATTACAATGGTGAAGAACTATATGGAAAATCTTCCCAAAAGGTGAAAATATTTCCCTATGCTATACTTTCCCAAACTAATCTTAAGAAAACAAATGGCTTATTCAAGAGTATTTGGACATCATAACAATTCTATGAACTTTTTTTTTTTCATACAATGGACCTATATTTATAGAACCATAACAAGATGTTTGATGGCTTGCTCCAAGTGTGAATGGGAAGGATTTTGAGGTGCATCCCATATTTTCAGTCATCCCAAGGTGATATTTTAGGTCGATATTGGGGTCTTGTCTTGAATTACATCACCCTGGAAGTGGTTTAGATCCGACAAAATTCATAAATGCACCATTTCTGCATTGGCACGAGTTTCTTCATGGATAGTCATGTGGGCCATACAATGTGTTCATTTGGATTTGTTTTGGCCCACGTGGATGTGCGTGTGTTGGACTTGTTGGAAGTGTGCACAAATTTATGGATTTTTTGCATAGTTTTGGTCACCTTGCTTATAATTGGTTCTGTAAATATTGGAATTATGTTGTATCTGTGTTGATTGTTTCTTCATCCATTTTCTAAATTTCTATGAGAAATATTTTGGTGATAACATGTGTCATTAGGTCCTAATTTTGAGGGAATATTAGTTTTCATCAACATTCATTTACCCCTATGTATGTATGTAATATTAGACAATATTATCTGCTTTAAAATGTATAGGTTAAAGAACACTTGACTACAATGACTTGGTCACACATATGGTTCATTTTTACCTCATAAAAATATAGTTGTGTAAATAGAAATGAATTTTCATCTTCATCTATCCTTGAATAGGATCTCTTTAAATGTTTCAAACTACTTTCACTTACACAATATGGCTTAAATGGTTCACATTGTTCTATATCAATAATTATTTTTATAACATATTCCAATTCATTATTAATAACATTCTTATCTAAAGCATGTGCACAACCAATTGTTTGGAATGACATCTTAACTCCATAATCTTGTTCCTTTCACTTCTCATTCATATTATCCACTTGAAAATGATGGCCATATCCACATATTGAAGTGTACAAGAATATGTGTTGTATAATTTAAAACAGTTTCAAACTAATTTGAAATGGGTCTACAATAAACATCAAATGATTTAATGACTCTACTCAATGCAAAACACTCGACAAATCTAGAAGATTGACTATGAAAGTGAATCCTTAGGTTTTCAATATTGATATTTTGGAGGATGTGGTTGATAGTGTGAAAGGTCCTAGCTATAAAGTGCCACATTTCTAATGAAAGCAAAAAAGAAAATTAAAGAAAATAAAACATGAATAAAAGGAACCTTGCACATGAACACTGCCAACAAAATAAAAATGGAGATAAAGAGCATGACACATGTGGAACTAAAGAGTTGGGGATTATTTTCCTTCTAGTTCATCCCAGCAAAGCCATCACTACCTATAAACTCATTCATAATGTTTTATAGTGGGTGTTATCACCAAAAAAATGGATAACCTATCCCAAATTGATAGGATTACTGACATACACCATCTATAGTACATGTTTCCCATGTCCACACCCACTTTCATGCCATTCCCCCCTAAAGTAAGTTAGGAAACCACTTTTTGTAATGTTATTTCCATTTAATTAAAGTTATAAAACATTTGTGTTACCTTTTCCTCTTTAATTTATTCACAAAAGGTAAAATAATCAAGTAATGGTTAAAAATGATTTGGTCAAATAATCATATTTTATTATTTTGACCCTATCAAGGATAACCAAGGTCCACTATTTTTCCTATAAATTAAATAGATACCCTCCATTTTCCATGATCACGGGCCATTGAAATAACAAAGTGTTTCTGAAATTCCCTCGAAACATTTGGCTTCATTTCACCGTAACTTTCAACATCAAAGAGGAGAAATGTAGGCTACATCCACACACTCAAAAAGAAGAACCCTCCCATAGAGAGGTCACCGAAGAATTCTAGTCTTCAAAGGTTTTCTCCATAGTTGTATTTGAATATGGTCTGGTCATTGTGCATGAGATTATATTCATTCTTTACATCGTTGTCACTCATGTCTCTTTTCTTTCACATGCCTTTTACTCTTATTGAATCACATAGATTTAGAGATATATTTGTTTCTTAGAAAACTAGGGTTTCTTATTTTCTAGCCATTTTTCTCTATAGCTTTGTCACAACCAAAAATGTTTTGGATTTTCTCACCCTTGCTGCAAAAACTCACCAACAAAATGGTGACTCCATTAAGGATCTAAGTCAATCTCATGATCCTTGGTTATGGGTGTGTGGTAAATGGTTTTTTATTTCATTTTTTATTGTGTTTCCATGACTTTTTCAAGGGTTTTTAATATCCCATAGATTTATGTTCATTTTTTTAGATTACAAGGGCCAAAAATCCACTCACGAAACCCTAGGAGCTGAGGTCACTGCTTCAGTTTTAATCGCTAGGTCCAACGCACATTTTTGGGGTAATATCTACGTTGGAAAACACATTTCTTGGGGTTATTTTCCATGTTGGCCAGCGTATATTTTTGGGTCACTTTCCACTCTAGCCAAAGTAGCTTTTGGGGTAATTTTCGGCATTGGCCAACAAAACGTTTAGGGCCACTTTCCACACTACCCAACACAACTTTTGGGGTCATTTTTTGCACTGGCCAATGAAACTTTTGGTTCCACTTTTTGCACTAGCCAATGCATCTTTTGAGGTCATTTTACACATTTTCCAATGCATATTTTGTGGTCATTTGTTTTCATTTGCTAATGCCCTTTTCCAGGTACTTTTCCGCATTGGTCAATTTTTTAATTTGGATCTATTTCCAGTGCTTCATTAGCTTGTTGTATGTGAATTTTAGGGCCTTTTATGGCCCTTAGTTCACTCAATTTATTTCTTGGTTTAAAAACCCCACTAAACCCAAGGGATTGAGGACCAAACCCCCAAGGGGGTTTTAGCACCTTTCCCTTAAGAGGTGTTTTGATGGTTTGGCTCCCTGTTTTCTATTGCAAATAGGATATATCTTTACCTTCAACTTGGTGTCCAAATTTCCCAAAGTGTAGTGTGAAATTCATTGAGAAATATAATATCCTTATTTGAGATGATCCTCCCTAGTATCCCATAATGCACCCAGACCTATTCAAAGAACATATTTTATACTTCTTGTCTCTTGTTATAGCAAGATTTGCCTCACCATTGCTATCTTGCACAGAGGGCCTTTTTCCATTTCCATTTGTAGACTTATCATCCCCTTTTGATGAATCCAGAGATAAAAATATACATTTTTCCACATATACGCTCCCTATCTGCTATGCAAGATGCGTATACGCTGGTTGCTCCACTACAACCCATGTACATCGGGATTTGTGCTAGAAAATACAAAATGAGGTCCGGTTTCCATGTCACGACAAAAGATCTCTGATCCTTGGCCTTCCATATACTAGAAACATTCTGACTCGTCCCTTCAGTTGCATTCTGAAGGCCATAAGAGAACAATTTCGAGTTATGGAAAAGAGGAGAAAGCATTCAACTTTGAGAGCAAAGTTACTCTAGAGAAATTACTTCATATTGAGTCTGCATCCCTTTGTCCCTCAAGTATGAATGCAATGTTCAGCCCCCAAGATCTTTCCCTATTGTTGAGATGACCTCATTGCCTCTTTCCTATGAGCTTGCCTTTGGTGGAGGTTTGAAGTGGTGGAGACCTAGTTGGAAGGAACTTGGTTTCTTGGTTCCGAACCGTGTCGACGCAGAAGTCTGTATCATTGTCACTTATGTTGATCAATTATTAATAGAAATACTCCTTTCCCTTCCTATTGATATCTTGAAAATATATGATTATTATCCATGGGTGTGTTTGTAATGTTTATTAATGGATTATGCTATTTGATGTGCTAAGCCCCTTTTATATTATCACTATATACTTGCTCTACTTGTTTGTTGAGAACTTCTTGCAGGTATAAATCTTTGGGTCAAAGTGCTCAATGGTGGAACATCATCAAACGTTGGATCGAGGTAGGCCTCTTTCTTATATTGCACATTAATTTATATAGCATATGTTGGAATTGAGTTGATTTTTGCAGTCATACCTGTCTGTTGTGGTTTACCCTTGGCCATAGAGAGTTTTTCCCTTGTAAAAGAAACGATGACTCCACTGGGGAAGAGATCTTCCTTCTAAGGCTTGAAGTACTTTTTCTTCTTACAATGATCTTTTTCCATTGTGTTTCTTGTCGTATCACTTCTTGACATGTCCTATTCACTCTGGGTCTGAGTTTTCATCCTTTTTCCATTTCCTAGCCTTGTTTTGAAGCATATACGCCCTTTTTTCCTTGACATTCACTTATACACGCTTGTTGTCTCATTGCAATAAGTGTATATACGCTTTGTTCTCCTGAACAGTCGTGTATACCACTTCTCCTGGCTTGTTTTCTTGGTTTAGTGACTGTTGGGTAGGATTTGAAGATTGTTGACCTTCTTAGGTCTCTGTAGTGTCTGTTGAGATCATCTAGGATGACAAGAAACCTGTTTGGAGTTGAATTTTTGGGCGGAGTCTTTCTCTTTGTTTTCCATTTTTTATTTGTCCTTGTTCTCTAGACTGTTTGTGTGGTTGCTTGGTATTCTGCTCGAGTTATTGTTTTTATACACAGTAGAATTTATATATCAGGTTGCTCTTCAGTCTGTGCATCTTTTTTTAGTATATTGAAAATACAAAAAAAATAGGCATTTTGCATTGGTTGGCATTTTCATCTTGGAATCTTTATCATTAGCTTAGCACATTTAGTGAAAGATTGCATTTTACTTCTGAATTGCAGAGTTGAAATTGAAGACTGCATTGTTCTTATTAGCATATCATTCATTGAAAAGTTAAAGATAGAATTTTCATTATATTCATATCCATTTTCTTGCATAATCATAACATCATGAGTTTTGCTTCCATACCTTTTTGAGTAATCACGACAAATAAAATTTACGCTTTAAACTAAAATTGATTAGTCATGATTTTATTTTTAGGGTGCACAAACTATCTAGGATTTAATACCTTGGAATAGGATTTTGTGGGTAAACTTCTCTAAGACAATTAAATCAACATATGTGTCTGAGACAAGGAGTTGAGAAGTCCATTGTATAATTGGTAGTATTAGGAGGCTCCGCTCACATCAGAGTTAATCATGAGGTCGTGCGAAGCTAGTTGAAGGGATAACCCCTAGATACTCACCTAGCATCAAAGATATTTCTATCGATATATTCGTATTTGGGGATCTTTCTAGTACCCATACCTATGTGAGAGGCGGTTCTTTCAAGGTTTCGAGCTTTGCTACCCTACCCATACGATGATCCAGAGTTACAAATTCTCTCCTGTGAATCAATTATACAGTGGTTTATTAGTTGCTTGACTTAGGTATCTCATAGGTTACTTGTAGGGGTTATTCTGCTTGTACCCTAAGTCAGATAGAGGTCGGACAACACACAACCTTTATGGAGGATTACCTCTCCGGGGGGATCTGACTGACTGGTTGTTAATCTCACGAGGGCCCCTATAACTGATTCTGTTACCTCCAAAATTTAGCGGGGAGTCTCAGGTCCCTCTTGGACAAGGCATACCTTCTTTAGTGAGGGAGTCCACTCAACCACTTTAGCCTGTTTGCATGCATATTGGTCATTTGACTTTTTGGTATGCTCTTTGATTAATAGTTGACCATAATATTTTGTACTAAGTCTTTGTTATCATGGATAGTGGAGTTCCCTTTTCTCCCGCGTTTACTGCTACCCGCCCCCATGATGTTCATGGGGGAAAATCCATCCATTTTTTATAATGGTATGCAAAATTATGGTACTCAGTCAATGCCTTGGGTCTTTAATAATTTTTCTCATCAGGCATGTCTGATATGTCCTCGCACTTTCCATCCTTTGTCTCACCTCCTTATGAGAATTCAATTTTTGGGTCTAGAGGCATGATGCCTCCTTCATATCCCTCTCCGTTTGGTGGGAGTCATATCCTTCAAACACCTCTTACAGTAGGAGGTTGGAATCTTCCTTTCTACGAATCCACTATGCGAGAAGTAAGTGCTCAATCAAGCAATATTTCTACTTGTTACACTCTGTCCACTTATCCTTATTCTGCTATGTCAGTTCCTATGAACACTTTTCCATGGCAGACCTCCATTTGCCCTCTAGCATCTCATCCGGGGGGAGTTATTTTTGTAGTATGGGAAACCCCCTTCACGAAGTTCCTTCATCTAGGGGCAACATATCTCCTCACATGAGTAACCCTTGTCATGTCGCTTTGTCTTCGCAGGAGACTTCCTTAGTATTGATGCCCTTACAACCCTTTATGAATCAGTATGGAGGAGGATAATATCCTATTGGATAGGGACAGGGTGTAAACCAGGATCCTTCTTTGGCCTGCAATTTCTCAGAACCAATCTTTCCTTGGACCTTGGTCTCAAATGCCATAATTCACCACCACCATAAGTCCAGTTACCGCGTGTCATACTGGCATTATATCACCAACCTATTTTAGTCATGTTGGATATTGGTCGAAAACCTCTGCAAGTCATGTTGAAGACCTACAACCAACTGCTGCAAGTCATGATGGGGGCACAAGTCCAGTCACTGCGTGTCATATTGGAATTATATCACCAACCTCTACTAGTCATGTTGGAGATTGGTTGAAAACCTCTGCATGTCATGTTGAAGATCTGCAACCAGTCATTGCAAGTCATGTTGGGGGCACATGTCTAGTCACTGCTAGTCACACTACACATTCATCACCAGCCTCTGCTAGTCATGTTGGGGATTCATCACAAACCTCTGCTAGTCATATTGGAGATTTTCTACTAGCCTCTACAAGTCATGCTAGGAGCATGTCACCAGCCACTACAAGTCATGCTGGGGGCATTTATATGATTGAGAAGCCTAGACGTCTCAGACGTAAGCCTAGATTCCTTTGCAGGACTTGTGAAGGAAGTCACCTTACTCGTTTGTGTCATGTTACTGTTGGGATATAAGAAGTGTGGGGCTCACCTAGGGGCCCTTTGGCTTCTGAGGCATCTATGGTTTCACAACACTCTATTCCTTCTTTGGTTGATACAAGAATCATGCCGATGAAATCTTCGGCTAACACCCCTTTTCCTTTAGGGGTTGATGCATCCTTTGACCTTGTTGTCTCACATCCCATTCAACCTGTGGTCATTTTGATGCAATATTTGACCGACACCTCTCCTATGTTTGGGGGTGATGCATCTCTTGACCTTGTTGTCTCATATATTGTTCAACCAACGGTCATGTCGATGAAATCTTCGACCGACAACACTCCTATTTTTTGGGGTGATTCACCTCTTGAATTTGTCGTCTCGCATCCTATTCAACTAATGGTTGAGGAAGTGGTCGTATCAATGCAATATTCGATTGACCACACTCTTCTCTCGGAGAGTGACAAGTCTAAGGAAGCGTTCATGCCAATGCAATTTTTGGTCGATCTCGCTCTTCTCATTCTGGTTCTACACCTTCTATGCCATGTCCTTAGCATTTCTATTACTTCAGTTTCTGAACAAGAGAGAGTTTTACTCTTCCTGAGTTCTCTCCCTCCAAGTCTTGATGAGGTTCCCTTTGATTGGGATGGTCTTCTAGGGTATCTAATGCCCCTGCCTATGTCTTTTCTAGGAAGAGACATTATCTGATATAACACAGAGACGATAAGCTCCGTTATCACTTTGTCCTCCTCGACTTGGAGAGCTTTGGGTATTCTCGAGCTTGTTTCGGTTCTTCATAAGATAATGACATTCCATAGAAGATCGGCACGAGAGCCTTGGCCTCCCCCGTGGCTTTCCGCCTAGAATCTTCCAAACGAGTCTCAGTTAATCTCTTTTCCAACTTGTCTAAAAAATGAAAAGATCGCCAAGCGATTTGTCCCTTTCACACTAGTTAAAGTTGGATTTGAAAGGTCATGAGTCTTAATTAAGATCTTTTCCGACTCGCTACCAAAAATTGAAAAGATTCCCGAGTGAAATTGTCTTTTTCACACTGGTAAATTGGATTTGAAAAGACATCTATTTGGCACAAGTTACCCCTTTTTCACACCAAGTAGAATAAAAGATATAAAAAAGGACATTTTTTGGTGTTAAGTTGTGATTGCATCTCATTCCCTCACTTGCAGTATTGAGCCTTTAGCCGGTTCTCACTTTGCATTATAAACCGTTGCCTAAGAAGTTTGCATCCTCAACCAAGCAGAGCCTTGTTTATACCCTTCACAATTTGACACCCTATATCCTAGAGGGAAGATCACCTTGAGTGTCCATCTCCCACATGCATTCCCTTGCATTAATCATAGGTACGTTCCACTGCTGGAACTAGTTTTTCTTACTTGTGACACTCGTTCCCTCCTCTATATCATAGCATTCATTTGTTATGAAAAAACAAAAAAAGATGGGCCGAAAGGGAGTACTATATTGTAATTGGCAGCAGTCATGTCGCCTTTTAACAAAGCACAAAGTTATTGAGTCCTTGTGTTATCATAATTTTGGGTTTAGCATGGCCTTAAGAAGTTGATCTCGCTACAGAGTTTTCTCTACCGACTGGTTACTCTTCCAGTCCCTATAGAGAACATTATGGATGCAACCTACATCTAATTGTCACATCATTGAGCCCATGCTGCCAGAGCCCACCATATGTCTCATGCTCTTGTTCAAAGGAATTATATCAACCTATGTCGGCCACTCCTAAGAAATCTTGACTTTGCATTTCGTCCATACCCTTAGTTTGTCTCAAAATCACATGATACTTGGTCTTATCATGCACACTGGCCCGACTTTCATCATTGGTAGGTCACCTTGAACCCAACAATCAACATTTCATCATTGGTCATTGACTAGGTGGGTTCCCTTGTGTTCGATGGCAACACATCTATTCACACTTTGGGATTCGTGCATTGTCTTGGGTGCCATTAGCCTTATTGGTGGTTTCCTCACCTTTGTCAGCAGTTTTTCATCATTGGCTACTATTCAGAGGGTATTTTTCATGTACTTATTGCATTTGGCACACACAAAAGATGCACAGGGTCATTGGTTCGTGAACATGTTCTTTGTCTGATCTCCACCAAATCATGAAGCTCTTACTTTGTTCCTCGTGCTTACTGATGAGAGATGCCTCAATTCTCTCCTTTCAGCGGGTCTCTTTCCATCGACTCTAGCTCATTTATTCTGGATATGGGACCTTGAGTTTTATGAGTACCTTGAGACTTGCAGTCATTAGTGGTAGGCTCTCTCACCATTGATACATGGGAATACATCAATGTCTCCTGATCAATGGATTTGTCAAGCATTCAACACCAACTCCTTTATTCACACTTGTAGAAATGTACTCAGTGCCTTGATACCTACTTTCATTATTGGTAGGTTGTCTCATGTTTGTTAACAGTATACCTCAATGACCGGTAACCAAATGATGTCTCATCGTGTT
Organism: Picea engelmannii; assembly: GCA_009831015.1. Classification (NCBI taxonomy): domain Eukaryota; kingdom Viridiplantae; phylum Streptophyta; class Pinopsida; order Pinales; family Pinaceae; genus Picea; species Picea engelmannii. Next base: position 149,049 of record ML780315.1, on the reverse strand, counting down.
CAACCTCAACTCATTTATTCACATGATGTAGACTTGCACCCTTGGCAGATAGTGTAGAAGACTTGAAGACATCACTATGTGGCCGCATCTTTCCTAAGATGTTGCTTCCCCTTCATTGGACAATTACCTATTTGACTTCAGTGATCATGGGAGATCAGATTGTACTCTATGGTATATAGATATCTTCAGATTGATTTTGAGACTAGTTTCACTAGGCCTTGTTCATGACTATGACATCTTTTGGCATGTAACCACATTTGTATTTTCCTTCGCATGTCCATGAACACTTGTTTGGTATATTTTCCACATGGATCTGAATTGTATTCTTGGCAGCCATGTATGCAAAGTCAGTACATAATGTAATGAGTAATTGAGTTCGTCCATCTGGTTCTCTACCACTCCAATTCTGGGTTATTTATAATGTATTTCATCCATCGCAGATACTCCTCTGATCTCATACATTAGGGGGCATATTTTATAGCACGATTTGCCTAACCATTACTATCTTTCACAGAGGGCCTTTTTCCATTTCCCTATGCAGACTTATCATCCCCTTTTGATGAATCCATAGCTAAAAATATACATTTTCCCACATATATGCTCCCTATCTACTATGCAAGGTGTGTATACACTGGCTGCTCCACTACATCCCGTGTACATTGGGATTTGTTCCATAAAATACAAACTGAGGTTGGGTTTCCATGTCACAGAAAAAGATCTCTAATCCTTGGCCTTCCATATATTGGAAACGTTCTGACTCGGCCCTTCAGTTGCATTCTGAAGGCTATAAGAGCACAATTTCAAGCTATGGAAAAGAGGAGAAAGAATTCAACTTTAAGAGCAAAGTTACTCTGGAGAAATTACTTCATATTGAGTCTTCATCCCTCTATCCCTCAAGTCTCAACATAGTGTTCATCCCCCAAGCTCGTTCCCTATTGTTGAGAGGACCTCATTGCCTCTTTCCTATGAGATTTACTTTGCTGGAGGATTGAAATGGTGGAGACCCAGTTGGAAGGAACTTGGTTTCTTGGTTTCGAACCGTGCCGACACAGAAGTCTGTATCGTTGTCACTTCTGCTGATCAATTATTAATAGAAATACTCATTTCCCTTCCTATTGATACCTTGCAAATATGTGATTATTATCCATGGGCATGTTTGTAATGTTTATTAATGGATTATGCTATCGGATGTGCTAACCCACTTTTATATTATCACTGTATGCTTTCTCTTCTTATTTGTTGAGAACTTCTTGCAGGTATAAAGCTTTGGGTCAAAGTGCTCAATGGTGGAACATCATCAAATGTTGGATCGAGGTAGGCCTCTTTCTTATATTGCACATTAATTTGTATAGCATATGTTGGAATTGAGTTGATTTCTGCAGTCATACCTATCTGTTGTGGTTTACCCTTGCCGATAGAGAGTTTTTCCCTTGTAACATCTTTTGATGGTATTTTTACAAGGGATAAGAATGTGAATCTTGCTGAAACTATTAACTACGACAAACATATAGTCATGTCCCCTCCTGGTTGTTGGAAAACCACCCAACAAATACATGGATATTTTATCCTAGGGTTGAGTGGGTATAGGTAAGGGATGGTATAAACCCTAATTTCTATTACTAGGATTACTGTTACAACATATTATTCATCCTATAATATACCAAGCTACATATTCTTCCAATCTAAGCTTATAAACACATCTTTGTAAGTTGGCAACTAGCTTCCCAACGCCAAAATGTCTTGCAAGCTTGGGGGTGTGAGCCTCTCTGATAAGCTATAATATTTTACCTTTAGGAACATAGAGCTTGTATACCTTGTAGAGAAACTCATTACGGATGTGATAGTCAGCCTTACCATCACCTTCATTTACAAAAATTTGGCCTTGTAGCTATTGAAACACCACTTTAAACTCCTCATCTTCCATGCATTCCTTTCTTTATGCATCATGGGTAAAAGGATCCATGCTCACAAGAGTTCCCAAGTATGTGATCTTGGATGTGGGTGGACATGAAATAATTTATGCCAAGTTATTAGTGTTTCCCATCTTATATTTGATGACTATATAAAACTACTACAAAAACACTATTCTCTTTTAGTGTCTAGTTTGTTGAAGCTTACTCTAGGCCTATAAATACTATAGTGGTTGTTGAGCAGTGTGGTGTTGTGTCAACATAAACAACTTCCCTTTTTATTTTTTCATTATTCAAAGAGTAAGTTACCCAAGAAATAAGGACCCTCCTTTTCACATATCAAGACTCTTTTACCTTGTCATGGAAGTTAAGTGTATTCATGATCCTTGAGTCATGTTCTTCCAATATTTTTACTTAAAGTTTTTCTAACCTTCTTAGCTCGATAATTTTGGCTATATCGGCGGGGAAAAATTTTCCTTACTGAAACAGCTAGTATCAACATGTTAAAGTTTTCCTCGCCATTACTAAAAATCACCCAACACTTAACAATTTTTTTATTTAAACCTTTGTCTATGGGTGCCAATAAATTTTTGGTCGCCAACACACTGACGTTCATCTCACCATACCTCTAATACTCAACATAATTTGATTTTTGATGGGTTCTTCTTGACATATTAACATCAATAAAGTTTTTCTTCCCAACAAATTAGCCTTCACCCATTCATAATTGTTGATACACAAGAATAGAAACACTTATAGGTTTTCAACAAAGACTTTACTTCATGTATCAGTGATGATAACACTTCCTACACTGATACAATAAAAGGCCAACCGTTAACAATTTTTCTCCCAAACAAATTGATGTGTTCGTGTCGTTCATCTAAATTTAACTGATACACTAGTGGACACTAAATATTCCACGTCGATACACAGAGCATGTGGTTGGAACCAAGTACCTCTTGGTCACCAAAAGAAAGAAATAAGAAAAGAAAATGATTTTAACGTCCACGAGGATAACAATAGACTATGGGACAGACCGCCTCACACACTGATTTCTACATTTCATCCCTTTTCATGTTTAACTTGATGATGAGCTCCCCCAATTTCTCCACTCTCCCCTTGCTGAATAAATTATTCCAAGAGCTAGTTGTCAAGATACTTACATAGTTTTTCCTACTGTCTTTGAATGCTTCACACTCTAAAATGAAATTTTTTTATGTTTCCACTTTTCCAAAGGTGTAGAACACACACCCTTTCTTCCCAAGATTCTTTTGTTCTTTTCCAATGCTTATTTTCACAACGGAGTTGATGGGAATTGGCTCTTAATTGGGAAATAAGCATTTTGTCTCTCCAAGATATATTGGCCCCTATGTACATTTTTTGATGGTGATTGTATGTGGAGTTAAACTCTTCAATATAATACTGTTTCTTTCTCTCAAGCCATTTATCACAAGTTATCTTGTGGAACCTATCAATAACAAAATAATTAATCTCTTTACTGTTCGTAGGGCACCTGTTCAAGTGGATATCCCATTTACTAAGACATTTAATATTTTTTCGCATCCACATCTTCTTTCTTTTGCACAATATCTCATTGAAGACGACCTTAGGCCACCGATTGTCTTCCATTTGATCAATTTTCTTAGATATCTTATGATATGCACCATAGCAATTCATTCAATAGGAGCAACCCCCATTTCACTTAGCATGATATCATAAGGGATTGAACTTTTAATTTTAAACTTGTTTTTGATTAAGCATTTTTTAATCTTCTCAATTTGCTTCCACTATAAGTCAAATGTACTACTGGCCCACACTTCACAACCATATAGAACCATCGGGATCACTAAAATCCCAAAGAGAGTTTGCATAGTCTTCCAATCCCATAGCTCTGCCTCTCTGCACCTATTTTGAGAAGCATAGAACACTTTCCAACCTCCCAAAATTATTTTCTTTATGCAACCTTCCCAACTTAGATTTTTGTTGAAGTCAATTATGAGGTATTTGTACTCTACCACTTCTTCAAGAGTGTTTCCTTCAAAGTAGAACTTATGTTTATTATGTTTTCTTTTGCTAGAAAAATCTAACACTTTCGTCTTGCTAGTATTGACTTGCATCCCCACTTTACTACACAAGTATTCAAGGGAAATTAAGTGTTCTTGCAACCCAAGAGTAGATTTAGCAATCATAATAAGGTCATATACATACAAAAGAAGCATTATCACAAAATCAACCAAAAGAGCACCATCACCCTCCTGTAATTTTAACCACTCTTCAAGTTTTTCTATATATAAACCAAAAAGGGTAGGGGACACTGGGCACCCTTGCTTGACCCCGATATCACTCATAAATATTTCGGGGATACCAGTTGACGTTATAATTTTGACTTTAACCTCCTCATATAACCTATGGATGGTTGCTCTAAGATACATAGAAACCCCAAGTTCCTCCATTCTATGCCAAAGCTTATCTCTAGGGACCGTGTCAAAATCGTTTTTGAAATCAACAAAGAAAAAAAAGGATTCCTCTTTTTTCTCCCACACTTTTTCAATGATGTTCCTTAGAGTTGTATCGTTATAAATCGTTGAGTGTTTAGGTATGAAACCTACTTTCCCTTTAGCATGCTTATCTCCTTCTTCCTCCCACTTGATGATTCTATTTTCTAGCATACTTCCCAATAACTTTGCAAACAAGGGGTTTACCATTATGGTTCTATAGTTGGAGGGATTTTTGACATCCCCACTCTTGAAAAGCGTTATTTCTAGGCTTGGTGTCCAATCTGTAGGGAATCCCTACTGAATGATGTTGTTGAAAATTTTCATAATGTGAGGTGCAAGAGTTTTTGAACCCCGCTTTAGATATTCTTCTTGGAGTTCAACTAAATATTTTTCTTTTCCAACACCCAACGTTTTGATACCCACCTCAGTTTCGTGCATGATGAAGAGCTTAGTAGTAATGTTGACCAAGGGAGGGGGGTCCACCTTAGGATCTTTCTCATAAATCTTCTTTTCATACTCGAACCATTGATAAGTTGTGATATTATTTTCAGTTTGTTTCTTTCTCGTTTGAATTTCCTTCCAAAATAACTTGGGGTTATTTTCCCCCAAGAAGATTAGTTCCTCCCTCCTTGAGATCATGAAATAATCTTTTTTATTTCTTACAATTTTCTTGTAGGCTTTTATGTTTATTTCTTTCTGTCTTGACTCTTTCAAATTTTTCCATGTTGTTTTGCATTCCTCATCAAACCAAACATTAACCAGAAAGCAGTTTGTTTCATATTTCCTATTTTTTTTCTCTTTTGCATTCTGTAAGTGCGCTTTGAATTAAATTTTTTATCACATGGCTATGAAGTCCCTCGGACATAATTTTCTCCTTGTTAAACAACCTCTTTAGCACTATCTTGAAGGTGTTATAGTTGTTTGAGTCAAAACAATTCTTCCCTTTGAAGGAGGTTGTTGAATGTGTTAATTTTTAGTCCCATGTTGTTGTTGTTCAACCAAAGTGAGAATTAAATAGATCATTCTATGATCATATTTCAACTCCCACAGTTGTTCACCAATGAAAACTTCCTCCATTTTCTCACACAATCCATGTGAGAAAATTCCATAGTCTACTACACTTGCTCCATTGTAAGTATTGCAGGTGAAATTGCCAGAATTAGCCCATCTAGCAAACTCATTACAAATGACTAAGTCAAATGCCCCACATAGATTAAGAAGTTGTTCCCCAAAAAAATTGCAGCTTTTGTTGTCCTCTAAAACTCTTTTCCACTGATGATTTCTTTCTTTTGTAAGCCAAATGGGGTTACATTCTTTCTTACAATGAAGAATACTAGCTTGTTCACATGTTGCCCTAGCATTGAAATCACCCACTATAAGGACTTCACTTAGTTGAGATTACGCTGCAATATTGTTTTTTAAGGCTGAAAAAGGGGTCTTTGTTGTCAAGCCCCATGCTTTTGTAAGTTTTTGAAACTTGTGGGAAAAAATAACATGTTGCAATTTTGATAATGTTACCATTTTCTGATATTTTAAACCAAATGAATTGTTTATTTGAGTGTTCTCTTTCTAACTGAATGAGGTGACCTTTTTTTTCCCTCACTAAGACCATGATACCCCTATGTCCTTTACCATTCTCAGCTGCTTTGTTCCACACTGACATCTTCACATACTCTTCAAACATATTTGTCTTGCACCATTCATGCTCCTGTGTTTCCAATAGACAAATTATGTCTCTATCTTCCGCGATAGGTCCTAACCCAGGTCCCCGCCTCCAAGGATAACCTTTGCAGTTTTTTGACGGGCGAAATTGACCGTCCGTCAACTGGGAGAGTGGAACCAGTCCGGGGTTGTCTAAATAACCCAAGCCGTTTGGAATGGACCACCCTGACGCGTTTAACGGCTTCGTTGGCCGCTCTAAAGTCTCCTAAGAAAACCAAAGAGAGAAATGATCTGAGCTAAGTAATCTAAACTAAGGAAACTAATAAAATCAACTAAAATCAACTAAAACAAATAACTTATTTAAATAAAAGAAATTAAACTAAAACAAAGGAAACTAATAAAGCAAACTTAAACTAACTACGCTAATCTAACTATAAACTACTAACTATTATATATATACAAAAATACTAATTATGATTATAATAACTCAAATCAACTATCTAATCACCAATTTAATTACAGTTTATTCACAAATATACATTGCATACAATCTACAGATTTGAATAAAACCTGTGAAACTAATTTGCTTGTTGTCCCAAGACAGCGAAGATAACTCTTTTTGGATTTTATGATTTATGAATAAGAAAGTAAACTAACTGAAATTAAACAATCTATTATAATTTACTGAAATTAAACGATCTAATATAAATCTAACTAAGATTACATCTATATTAGACTACTTAATGAAAATAGTAAACAACTAACTAATTGACCTAGAAACGCTCCAAGTTTGCCCTGTGTATGATGACTTCTTAAGTTGGTTGGAGGAAGAAAATCACACCATTTAGCCCTTAGGCTTCTCGCAAATGATCAGCTATGCTGCTTCTTGAAGTATGTTACAAGACAAACAAGACATAAAAGAAATCATAACAATTTTCTGATTATAAATTCCTGCAAAAGGGAAACCTATTATGCAGCAAATCTATATATTACAGTTCGATTTATGAAGAAGACAAAGCTATGATTCACAAATTGAACTAACAACTGTCATGTCTTTTATCTATTTGGAAGGAACAAGACATAGATGACAGAAATAAATTATATCATTTGAATTTGATTTAGATAACAAAGTAATACTAAACCATAAACAGAATGATATACAAAACTTGGAACACAATGTTGATATATTGAAAAGCAAAAGCTATGACAAAACACCAATTCTGCTCCAGTCTGAATCAAAAATCTATATCCTTGTTCTCCCACAACTGAGGATGTCTTTCTATTACAAAAATCATAAGTTTATATAAGTTTCTTCACAAGGTAAAACTTCCTTGTGGATAATATCAAATTGTTTTACAAAATCTGGGAGATATCCCAAAATCTGATTCAAACTTAACAACCTAAGACAAACAAATCTAAAATATCTCCTAGACTGTTACAGCATGCCCATTTGATCACTGCAATTCGTATGTACCTGAAAAGAGGCAAAAATAATCAAGTTTAAAAGATATTTTGTTAATAAAATGGTAAAAATATGATCCTGTAGACTAGCTACAGAATCAGCTAATTCTGTAGCTGGTCTAATTTGAGAACAGACCTGTTTTAAATCAATTCAAACTAACAGAAATATATTCAAATCATAAAAAAAAAATATTTAATTACTAATTAAAAACAAGCAAATCACCTAAATCACAACAAACCAAAAACTGTTATGCTAATTTAGAACAAACAAAATCCAAATTGAATCTATGTCAATCAAAACAAATATCAAATAAATCTGTGGTATAAATGCAACTTATATACAAAATCTATCTAGAATTGAGTGTAGGGAATTAAAGCATCTTCAGCATTGGCAAAAATGGTTATCAGAAAATGTTCCTTGATCACCCATTCCATAGTTTTTCAGTGCTTTCTCTAATTCCTCCTTTGTAATGTACCCATTGTTGTCTTTATCAAAATACTTAAAGGCAGTATAAAGATGATCTTCTCTGTCCATTCTGTTCATGTGCATTGTAGAGGTGATAAACTCCAGGTAATCAATTGTTCCATCCCCATCTACATCTGCAGCATCCATCAATTGCCTAACTTCTGACTCAGAGATTTTAGACCCAAATCTTGCAAGGCCATTCTTCAGTTCTTCAAATGTGACTGTCCCACTGTTATCAATGTCCATACTCTTTGAACATCTCTTTCAAACCCCTTATTCCCTCTTCCACTACTCTGAACTATATCTTTAATAATCCTCTGAAACTCGTAATCTTCCAGGAGCAACTCCAGACTAACATGTACACGAAAGCGCCAGTAGTGTTTAGAATTTGTTGGGTCATTGATTGTCTCCTCAGTTGTTGGGCGTTTGCTATAGTCTTCCTTTAATGCTAGAAGATCCTGGAGTGGAAGAATTGTCCACATTGATGGAGCTTCAATATGCTACTGGATTATTGCACAGGCAACTTTAGGATTAACCACCAGCAGTATAGTTTAGAGAATTAACCTCAATACACATATCCCTTTACCAATGATGATTTATCCTTGAATGAATATATGTAGTTATCTCCCTTCTTTGGCATAAACCTAAAATTTGACAAAGTCTCCTCACAATGATGGTGGATCATTCCTCTTCCTATGTCGATAGACCTCTATATGTCAGTTATGATTATCTTTTTGATGCTGAAACAAGTATGTATCAGTGCCAAAACTACTAATCCTCTAATTTTTCCAGGAAGTTTTGAATATCATTGAAATGAAAAATTGAACCATTCCATCTCTTTCTCCATTATTTTCCTTATTAAAATAACAAGGATTTGATTCTATCATCTAAAAAGTGGTGTTTCTGGTGAACTAATGGGAAATATATTTTTTTATATTCAAATATGTCACCACACAAGTGATCACGGAGTTTTAGCAAGGCCCCTATTGTTACAGGAAAATCCCCCTGTGGACAAGTGGATTTCCTCTTGAACCCTAAATATCTAAGATCAAGATAGAAAGGTGTTAACTTTGGTCACTGACATCCTTTTATACCTAGCTAAGTCAATCAAGTAGAGAAAAGGAAGAAGAGTGTACCTTTTTGTCGATGTTTTTCCTTGCCCAGTCCAAGTTGAGTCGTGATCCCCAAGCTCTTCAACAAGTCCTACAAACCAATAACAACAAAGACAAAACAACTTCCTATTCTACCATGATTAATCCAAAACTAGATCTATCTATCAAATACAAGTTAATGTAGGCATACACAAACTTGAAAGAAAAAGGCCAAGCACATGTATTAATGAGAACTAGATAACAATACTTGCAGACCTTTGATGAAGTTGCAATAACATCTTCCATCTCTCCTTGTCCATCCCCTTACTCAAATAATCCACAATCAAAATGAATATGCTTTAATGATTATCTCCCTTATGATATCATAAGTTTGATGCCTTCAACGTCCTCTCCTTCCTTATGAGATCATAAGTTAGGTGTTTCTCCATTTTTCATCCATTTCACCATGAGAATGCCTCCTTATATAAGCTTGGAGAGACCCAACCACCTTAGATATTCTTGGGATAGGTTGAGAATCCTTCTCCATTAGTTGTGTATCTTCCCTAAGATCCATCATTGACCTCAAATTCGAATCCAACCAACTCCAGAGATGAGGAGGATTTTTCCTTGATTTTCCTCAACATCCCAAGATTTACTCAAACAACCCAACGCTCCCTCGAAATGGGGCACAGAGTGTTGAAACTCTCCCCCAAAGAAGGGTAGGGAGCGCTGGCACTCCCTGATAGTGGGTGGGGGAGAACTACCCAAAATTTCCTTAAAAAATCCCAACGCTCCCCCAGAAGGGTGAAAAGAGTGTTGGAATTCTCCCCCAAAGAAGGGTAGGGAGTGTTGGCACTCCCTGACAGTGGGTAGGGGAGCGTTGGCCTTCAAAAATCATTTTTGAGTGGGTTTTTTCATGAGAAAATCTTTGTACTCTTCATCAAATGATTTCTCCTTCTTAAACTAGTCTTTGAAGTGTCCTTGTGATGTCATTTGAGACACGACATAGACAATATGAATGTATGATGTATGCGACACTTGTGACACTTGTGGACAAAATGCGACACTTGCGACACTTGTAATGATGATAATAGGTCATCATTGAACTAAGTAATTTTGATGTGTAATAGATTTCCCCACAAAGTGCAAAGTTAGAAGACGGAAACTGATGACTGAAGTACTTTGTAGACTTTTTCAAGCAAGGGTATGGATGCAGAGAACTTGGTAGAAACTGCACACAACCATCAAAAAAATATTATGATACGTTTCAAACCCAAGGTAGGCATACCTATGCTTGGGTGATAAAATCTTGCAAGGTATGGCTACCATAAAATACACTATGGATCCATAATTGTATTAACAAAAAGGTATAGCCACTCAAGATACAATGTAGATCTATACCTCCATGATATGAACTGATTGTAGCCATGAAAAATACATAGTGGATCTATGAGACGACAAGACGTAGCCACGGACCAATACAAAGTGGATCTATGTGATAGTATATGTGTCAATATTCAAGAGAAACTCTGTCGCAAATTGGGTAAAGTACATATCAGAGTGATTAATCAACCCAGGGTCTTCTTACCGATCCTGATACAATATGAGTCTAACCATGTGGATAGATGTCCTAATGTCAAGCATGGTAGAAACTGCTTGATTATCGTTCAATGATGTAAACCGTTAACAAGTGCGAGGGAAATCACCATTGACATCAATGATTCCCAAGGTACCCTAGTACATTCCAGCGAATGTGAATAGATGCGTTGAAGTTGAACATCAATGGAATCATATGATAAGAGGTCAATGATGTAAACCCACTGTCAAAAGCGAGGAGGCATGCCATTGAGGCATGCAGGTCCCAAGGTACTAACTGATTTCTAAGTCTAGTTCTCGGATAATGTGTTGAAGTCGACGAGAACAAAATCGTCGAAGGAGGGCCTTGATGTATCCCCCATCAATGACATGAAACTAACACAAAGATGTAAATTGGTGGATCAAATTAACATGGACTGACACGGATATTGAAAAAGGATATTTGTGATGGTTGAATCTCAATGCAGATACTTCCCTTGAACATTGAGGCACAAAAATAGAAACATGACATGGACCAAAACATGACGATGCATTGGACACTATGAGTTTCGTCGGGTGACCCAAAGGATTAAAGAAACTCATAGGATTGGTTCAATGGATTAAAATGTATGGAAATACAAAGTGTCATGTTCAAGGGCGACCGTAAGAGTGACCTGTAATGTTCCCAAAAACTACTTGGATTGCTTCCTTCAAAATTTTCCCCCATCCAGATAGATGAGTACCTCTTTTGGATTTAAAGAGCTCGAGGAGGATAACACATGCTCAATATAACTCACCTTTGGTAAGTCCCTCTTCCTTTGTTTAACGAACTGGAAGAAGTAAGGTTTTGGTCCCATATGGGCCCTTCGATATATGATTTTTTTAACGAGTCCAAAGAAGGTAAACTCGGTGATTTTTCATGTTTAGAGAGTCTAAAAATAACTTAAATATGACTCCAGTGTTGTCCTTTTTCATAATGTTAGTCTCGTGAGGCTGAAAAAGAGATAAAATACCACTCGAAAGATGTCCTTTCAAACCTTTTAATGAGTTTGAAAGGAAGCAAGATCACTCGACAATATTTTCATGTTTAGAGAGTCTAAAAAGAGATTAAAGGAGACTCCAGGGGGTTCCTTTTTTGTATAACCTTTACGAGTCCAAAAAAGTGATAAAAGTCTACTCGGTTACATTCTCATGTATTTTCTAGTGTGAGAAAGAACAAAGACTAAGCTTGGTATTGGCTTCATTTTGAAACAAGCTTGAAACAAAATTAAACTATGATTGTAAATTCCCAACGTAATCTCCAAAGGTTGGGAATACCCATGGATGGTTGGTACTCTTCCCCCAGCTTGAAATGCTAGTGGCATAACTCCAGAAAGATAATCAAAGGCTGGATACATGCCCCCTAAGATTCAAATCATTCACCGACTTTGAGGTTGTCACCAATTTCTGTACTAGATGGAGAAAAATGATATAGGTGGATGAAATGAAGGTTTAAATACGAGACTTAACAAAAGACTCGACTCGACATCTACGAGATCTATCTAAAGAATCGACTCAACATATATGAGATCTAGCAAAAGAAATCGACTCAATGGGAGAGGTGACTGTTTCATTTTTTAATGAGCTTGACACATGAAAAGAACTATGCTCAAGGCTCCGGGTTCAGTCCCCAGATTTTTGTTTCATTTTTTAATGATCTTTCTATAGAGAGGAAAACTATGCTCGTGAACTCTATTTCATTTTTTAATGAGCTTTCCACAAAGAAGCGAAACTATGCTCATGGAATCTTCTTGATCATGTATTCCAAGAGGATAATGCTCTGGAAGGAAACCATGTCAAGGGAAAAAACTCGGTCATGGATTCCAAGAGATCTTTACTAGATGGAAGACCAATTATCTAGAAGGAACACATGTCATGGGTCTCTTCAAGGGTAAGGAGATTAGGCTCCAAAAGTCCTACCGAATATATCACCATGTCAACTGCCGGGTCTAAGTCATCGGAAGTTGAAGTCATGGGAGACAATGCCACATAATTGACCTGTGGTAGGGGTGATATCGATTGCATATAAGAACTGTGTAGGGAGGTCATTGCATTGATGGTCATTTTAGGGATAATAAACAAAAGTTGATCAATAGTCACCATTATTCCATCATGTGGGAAAGATATCACACAAAAAAGAGTGGACACAATATCTTTCATGGCATAGACATAATCTCTCCCAAGGAGTAAATTGAAATCCAAGGGGTCCTGGTGTTACAAGGGAAAAAATCTCTATGGCCAAGGGTAAACCACAACAGACAGGTATGACTACAGAAATCAACTCAATTCCAACATATGTTATATATACTAATGTGAATTATAAGAAAGAGGCCTATGACGATCCAACATTTGATGATGTTCCACCATTGAGAACTTTGACCCAAAGCTTTATACCTACAAGAAGTTCTTAACAAACAAACATAGCAAGTAAATAGTGATCATACAAAAGGGGTTAGCACATCAGATAACATAATCCATTAATAAACATTACAGACACGCCCATGGACAATAATCATATATTTGCAAGATACCAATAGGATGGGAAAGGAGTATTTCTATTAATAATTGATCAACAAAAGTGACAACATTACAGACTTCCGTGTCGGCATGGTTTGAAACCAGGAAACCAAGTTCCTTCCAATTGGATCTCCACCACTTCAATCCTCCACCAAAGGCAAGCTCATAGGAAAGAGGCAATGAGGTCCTCTCAACAATAGGGAAAGAGATTGGGGGTTGAACAGTGTGTTCAGACTTGAGGGACAAAGGGATGCAGATTCAATATGAAGTAATTTCTCCAGAGTCACTTTGCTCTCAAAGTTGAATGCTTTCTCCTCTTTTCCATAGCTCGACATTGTGCTCTTATAGCCTTCAGAATGAAACTGAAGGGTTGAGTCGGAACATTTCCAGTATATGGAAGGCCAAGGATCAGAGATATTTTGTCATGACATGGAAACCTGACCTCATTTTGTATTTTCTGGCACAAATCCTGATGTATGCGGGATGTAGTGGAGAAGCCAACGTATACGCATCTTGTATAACTGATAGGGAGCATATATGTGGAAAAATATATATTTTTAGCTCTGGATTCATCAAAAAGGGATGATAAGTATACATAGGGAAATGGAAAAGGCCCTCTATGCAAGATAGCAATGGTGAGGCAAATATTTCTATAACAGATGCCCCCTAATGTGTGAGATCAAAGGAGTATCTGCAATGGCTGAAATACATTATAAATAACCAAGATGTGGAGTGGTAGAGAACCAGATGGACGAACTCAATTACTCATTACATTATGTACTAACTTTTCATACATGGCTACCAAGAATACGATACAGATCCATGTGGAAAATATACCAAAAGAGTATTCATGGCCATCAATAGGAAAATACAAATGCGGTTACATGCCAAAAGTTGTCATAGTCGTGAACAAGGCCCAGTGAAACCAGTCTCAAAATCAATCTGAAGATATCTGTATTCCATGAAGTACAATCTGATCTCCCATGATCACTGAAGTCAAATAGTTATTGGTCCAATTAAGGGGAGGAAACATCTCAGGAAAGTTGTGGCCACATAGTGATGTATTCAAGTCTTCTACACTATCCGCCAAGTGTGCAAGTCTACATCATGTGAATAAATGAGTTGAGGTCGAACACAATGAGACATCATTTGATTATCGATCATTGAGGTATACCGTTAACAAATGCGAGACAACCTACCAATAATGAAAGTAGGTATCAAGGCACTGAGTACATTTCTACAAGTGTGAATAAAGGAGTTGGTGTCGAATGCTTGAGAAATCCATTGATCATGAGACATTGCTATATTTTCATATGTCAATGGTGAGAGAGCCTGCCACTAATGACTGCAAGCCTCAAGGTACTCATAAAACTCTAGGTCCCATATTCAAAATAAATGAGCTGAAGTTGATGGAAAGAGACCTGCTAAAACGAGAGCATTGAGGCATCTCTCATCAGTGAGCACGAGGAACAAAGCAGAAGCTTCATGATTTGGTGGAGATCGGACGAAGAACATGTTCATGAACTAACGACCCCATACATCTTTCACGTGTGACAAATGCAAGCGGTACATGAAAAAGACCCTCTGAATAGAAGCCAATGATGAAAAACTGTTGACAAAGGTGAGGAAACCACGAATAAGGCTAATGGCATCCAAGACACTGCACAAAACCCAAAGTGTGAATAGATGTCTTGCCATCGAACATAAGGGAAACCACCCATTCAACGACTAATAATGAAGTGTCGATTGTTGGGTTCAAAAAGACCTACCAATGATGAAAGTAGGGTCAGGGTGCATGATAAGACTAAAGTATCATGTGATTCTTAGACAAACTGAGGGTATGGCCGACATTCAATGTCAATATTTCTGAGGAGTGGATGAAATAGGTTGACAGACTTCCTTTGAACAAGAGCATGAGACATATGGTGGAATCCCTTAGCATAGACTCAATGACGTGACAATTAGATGTAGGAGGCATCAATAACATTCTCTATAAAGACTGGAAGAGTAACCAGACAGTAGAGAAAACTCTGTAGAAAGATCAAATTCCTAATGCCATGCTAAACCCAAAATTATGATGACACAAGGACTCAATAACTTTGTGCTCTATTCAAAAGTGACACGAATGCTTCCAATTACAATATAGTACTCTTTTCCCGCCCATCTTTTTTTGTTTTTTCATAACAAATGAATGTTATGGTACAAAGGAGGAATGAGTGTCGCAAGTAAGAAAAAATATTTCCAGCAGTGGAACGTACCTATGCTTAATGCAAGGAGATGCATGTGGGAGATGGACACTCGAGGTGATGTTTCCTCCAGGGTATAGGGTGTCAAATTGTGAAGGATATAAACAAGGCTCTACTTGGTTGAGGATGCAAACTTCTTAGGCAATGGTTTATAACGCAAAGTGAGAACTGGCTAAAGGCTCAATACTGCAAACGAGGGCATGAGATGCAATCACAACTTAATGCCAAAAAATGTACTTTTTTATATCTTTTAGTCTACTTGGTGTGAAAAAGGGGTAAACTTGTGCTAAATAGATGTCTTTTCAAATCCAATTTACGAGTGTGGAAAAGACAAGTTCACTCGACAATATTTTGTATTTTTTATAGCGAGTCGGAAAAGAGATTAACTAAGACTCGTGACCTTTGAATTCCAACTTTAATGAGTGTGAAAGGGACAAATCACTCGGTGATATTTTTATTTTTTAGACTAGTCAGAAAAGAGCTTAACTGAGAGTCATTTTTCTATCTTAATCAATATGTAAAGGGGAAGGGAAAGGCTCCCATCTCGTTCTTTTACAGAAAGACAGTATCTCTCGGATAGTTAACAAAAGCTTGGGAAAACCCAAGGCTCTCCAAGTCGAGGAGGAGAAAGTGATAATGGAGGTTACAGTCTCCATGATGGTTCGCATAATGTCTCTTAATGGAAAATAAATAAGTGGGGGAATGTGATGACCCATTAGATCGTTCCAATTGAAAGGAAATTCATCAGGACTTGGAGGAAGAACGTTCTGGGAAAGAATAAATATCTCTCATTCAGAAGGGGGAGGATTTGAAATGTTGATGACATGACTGAAAGGTGCGTCATTCTCTTCAGGAAGAGTAGGGCTGGCCATATATTGCACTGGTGTGGCCACTTCTTCAATTATAGGCTAAAGAGGATGCATAGTAACGGGGGCAAGAGACCCTTCACCTTTAACAAAGGGGGTGAGGTTAGGAGAAGATTGCATCGGTGGAACCACCAGACGATCAAGGGAGAAGTGGTGTGAGGAGAAACCTCGGAGACTTCAGAATATGAAAGGATTTTGGGTGAGCCCCATGCTTCTGGTATCCCTGTAGTAACCGAGCAAAAATGAGTAAGGTGACTTCCTTCACAAGTCCTGCAAATAAATTTTGGTTTACATCTGAGACATCTAGGCTTCTCAATGTAACTAGCAGGGGAAAGAGAGTCATCTCATGTATGATGAATAGAGGCGGGAGAGGTGACATGGTTATGATTCGAGGAAAAGAGAATGGTGCCCCCAACATAATTGTTAGAGGTTGGGGGAAAGCTGTCGACATAGTTTGTAAAATAAGTCAACCCATCTCCGACATGACTGGAAGAGGTTGGCGATGGAGCACCAATATGACTGACAGTGACTGGGATGGCGATAGATGGTGGCATTTGATTTCACAGTCCGGGGAAAGATTGATTCTAAAAAATTTCCAGCCAAGCAAGATATTGGTGTACCTCTTGCCCTAGCCCAGAAAGGTGTTGGTTCATGCCAAAATGGTCTGAAGAGGTTTGGATGGGCATCGTCATTGAGGTTTGTTAAGAGACCAAGGTATGATAAGGATTATTGGAGTGAGGATACATGTTTCTCCCTTATGAAGGGGTCCCATAAAGAGGGTATCCCGAACCATAAAATCGATTCTCTTCATATGAAAGACCTAGTGATAATTGAGGACCTGTCATGGAAAACGTGTTCAAAGGAACTAACATGTTGGGCAAAAGATACACGGGTGGGGTGTAATAAGTGGGATAAGCACCCATCTGAGTATTGGTTCCTGAAAGAGCATAAATAGTATTAGATCCACAGGGGGGAAGGTTCCAACCTCCCATGGGGACATGACTCATATCAAATGAAGCAATAGGAATCATAGCCATGGTTCCCCCAAGTCCAATGCTAGGATTCATATATGTGGGCCAGGGAGAGGGTTACACGGGGGAAGGAATATCAACAGAAAAATGGCTAGAGACCCAAGGTGTGGATTGAGAATTGTAGTTCTGCATATGATTGTAAAAAACCGAAGGGTCCATCCCCATGAAATTAGCAAGTATCATGGGGTGGGTAGCAGTGAATGAGGGAGAAAAATAAAATACATTGTCCATAATGATGAAACCCAAAATAGGTGCCTAAGGTCGACTAGTAGTCAAAGAGCATACCAAAAATTCAAACGACTAATATGCATGCAAATGGGCTAAAGTGGCTGAGTGGCCTCCCTCACTAAAGAAGGTATGTCTTGTCCAAGAGGTACCAGAGACTGCCCGCTAAAGTTTGGAGGTAACAAAATCAGTTATAAGGACCCTCGTAGGCTTAAAAACCAGTCGGTCAGATCCCCTCGGAGAGGTAATCCTCCATAAAGGTGTTGACGGGCGAAATTGACCATCCGTCAACTGGAAGAGCGAGTTCGGTCTGGGGTTGTCTAAATAACCCAAGTCGTTTGGTGTAACTCGTTCTGACGAGTTTAATGGCTCCGTTAGCCAATCTAAGAATCCTAAAAGAAACGAATAAAAGAGAGAAATAACTAACTAATTACTAAACACACTATATATATGTACATATATTCAAATGTAACTATGGTAGTTGTATTTAAGCAGAAGATATACAAGTCTCATTTATTTACATGATTTACAAGATGCAAGTTTTAATCCAAACTTACGAAAATCGATGTGAAAAATGATTGCTTCTAGGAAGCAGATAAAGAAAGCACATAAAAATATTTATTATTTTTCTTTTATAAATTTAAAATAATCTTGCACAAAATTCAATGAAACATGAACATGTGGATAATCAAAGTTGAACCATACATTCATTGTTTCATTCATAAACAACTTAACTAAATAACACACATAATAACCTGTCGCTAATCAACGAAACTGGTATTTATCTTTCTGTGTTGTATGAGCTCCTGCCTATATTGTTGCTAAGGGAAACCTATAACAAAACAATACTAGCACTTCCAGACTACATTCAAAGAAGTATTTGATATTGGAGTAAATTAATAACAATAGAAAGACAACTAATTAAAAATCGTGTGATCTTAAGATAATCAATATTTAAGAACGAAAGAAAACTCAATTCTGAGTATTGATATTATCCATCATTTAACATTAGAAATAAATTCCATAATAATCAAATGATTGATTGATCACACATAAAAAATGGAATAAGAAGTTATGGGCAGCATATGACATTTAACAATATGAAAACACCATATGATTGACAAGCTAAAGCTAAAATCAATCGTTATAACATTTTCATAATATAACAATAATGAAAGAATGAAATGGAATAAGTATCACATAGGTCTAAAGCCAAAGGTGAATTACTTTTTCATATTCTTTCTCAAAATCACATGCCCATATTGTAGTCCTGGAAGAATTGTTTTGGATAATAAACTCTTAAAGATTGGAAAAATCAATATATAAATAATAATAATTAACCATGTATTGATAAAAAAGACTAAAGCTATTTAAATCAATGCATAATAAATTATTGAAAGAATATGAAGATATTATATGAAAATAAAACCATTTTACTTACAGGACAAAAGCCATTAAGC
>ML780315.1:108740-124033 GCA_009831015.1 Picea engelmannii | reverse complement strand
AAAACCATTTTACTTACAGGACAAAAGCCATTAAGCAACTTGGAATTCCATATTCTTCTTTAAAAATACTCGTCCATCCTCCCAAAGCTTCCAGCCATCCATTACTCCATTTGAAAAGAAATAAAAAGTTTACAAAATAAATATTATACAAAAGAGAAAGGATTAAAATCCTCCTCTCCAATTCTTGGATCTCCATGGCTTTGATCTTTCTCATATATTTATAAAATGAATGAACAGTGTGGGCGTCACTATTAATTTTCGCCACCTGAAATTTGCCTCTAAAAGAGACCCAAATATCTCTCAAATCATGCATTTTTTTGGGAAAACAAGTATGCAGAAGGTAAATGGGTCCATTTTGGTTCTGGGTTTTCAACCGTTTATTCTAATTCCTCACGGTTTAGCTGCAATCGGTTCTGCAAAATCGTGTGTCTGATCTTGACGCCTTTCCAAATTTTATCTGTTCTTGCTCATAAAATTATTTGTAGAAATCCAAAATTATTTTTGGATCAATCATCTTGAATGTATTTGGATAAAAAAATCAAGCCATGATCAGATCTGTATCAAATATTTGATAATAGAAACCTATGAAACAAAAAGAAACCTAAATTAATAACCTAAAAATTGTGAATAAAACAAAATCTAGAAAAATAAAAAATGAATTTAAACTAACTATAACTTATAAACAAATATTATTTATAATTTGTTTTCAAATATGATCTAGAAGCTTCAAATTAATGGAGAAAAAATATTAATTTTAGTTTTTTACAAAATCAAACAAATGATAGATAATTCTTTTATTATTATTATTTTGAAATGAGATGCAAAAATAATTTAATTAATTAACATCACCAGATGATTTCATGAAAATGAAAAACCAACCAAGATATTATTTGATGAATTATTGAACACATTATTCAAAATAGTCAAACTTGCTAATGAGCAAAAGAATGAACACACAATCATAATTTAAACAAAAGTAAACATTTAATAAAAATTAACGTTTTTGTTTAAATTGAGATTTTTATGCTCATTTCTAACTTTTGACATATACTCTTGTAATGAATGTTTCATACTATAGTGAATGTCTTAAGTTTGTCTCAAAGCAAGCCAAGGCATAGAACTATTTGAAAAGGTTGATTTTGTAGCTCATTATAATTATCAAGATTTTAATAGGGGCCCTTTAAATTTTGTAAAAATATAAGGGGAGTTGTTGGGGCCCAACAAAAGGTTGTGTGTTGTCCGACCCCTATCTGACACAGGATACAAGCATAATAATCCCTGCAAGTAGCCTATGAGATATCTAAGTAAAGAAACTAATCAACCACTATATAACCGATGCACAGGCAAGCAGTCATAAATCTGGATCACCATATGGGCAAGGTAGTAAAGCCTGAAACCTTGAGAGAATCACCTCTCACAAAGGTATGGGTACTAGCAAGATCCCCAAATATAAATAAATCCACATAAATATCTCTAACTCTAGGTGAGTATCTAGGGATTATCCCTTCAACTAAATTCGTGTGACCTCGTGATTAACTCTGGTGTGAGCGGAGCCTCTTGATACTACCAATTATACAATGGACTTCTCAACTCTCTGTCTCAGACATATATGTTGATTTAATTTCCTTGGAGAATTTTACTCACAAAATCTTATTCCAAGGCACTAAATCCTAGGCTAGTTTGTGCACCCTAAAAATAAAATCATGACTAATCAATTTTAGTTTAAAGCGCAAATTTTATTGGTCGTGGTTACTCAAAAATGTATGGAAGTGAAACTCATGGTGTTGTGACTCTGCAAGAAAATAAATACGGATATAATGCAAATTCTATATTTAACTTTTTAATGAATGATATGCTAATAAGAACAGTGCAGTCTTCAATTTCAACTCTGCAATTCAGAAGTAAAATGCAATCTCTCACTAAATGTGCTAAGCTAATGATACAGATTCCAAGATGAAAATGTCAACCAATGAAAAATGCCCATTTTTTTGTATTTTCAATATACTAAAAAGAAAATGCACGAACTGATGAGAAACCTAATATATAAATTCTATTGTGTATAAAAACAATAACTCGACCAAAATACCAAGAAGCCCTGCAAACAGTCCAGAGAACAGGGACAAATCAAAAATGGAAAAAAAAAAAGACTCTGCCTAAAAATTCAACTCCAAATAGGTTTCCTTTCATCCCAGATGATCTCAACAGACACTAGAGTGACCTAAGAAGGCTCAACAATCTTCAAATCCCACCCAACAATCACTAAACCAAGCAAACAAGTAAGGGAAAGTGGTATAGATGATTGTTCAAGAGAAAAGAGTGTATATACGCTTCTTGGAGTGAGACATCAAGCGTGTATATGCGACTGTCAAGGAAAAAAGGGCGTATATGCTTTAAAAAAAGGCTAGGCAAGGGCAAAAGGATGAAAAATCAAACTCAGAGTGAACAAAATCTGTCAAGTAGTGATAAGACAAGAAACACAAAGGAAAAAGAACAATGTAAGAAGAAACATTACTTTAACCCTTAGAAGGAAGATCTCTCCCCATTGGAGTTGCCAGCGTATATGCATCTTGTATAACTGATACGGAGCATATATGTGGAAAAATGTATATTTTTAGCTCTGGATTGATTAAAAAGGGATGATAAGTCTGCATAGGGAAATGGAAAAAGGCCCTTTGTGCAAGATAGTAATGGTGAGGCAAATCTCGCCCAAGGAGTAAATCGAAATCCAAGGGGTCCTGGACTACCATAACATCAATAAAGATAGTGTTCCCTCCCAAAGTTACAAGAAACTGAGGAAGGAATCCTAAAGGGTGACTGGTTCTTTTGTTAAAAGAAAACAGAGTCAAGGTAACCGGCACAAGCTGAGGATAACCCAAAGCTTGCCAAGAAATAAAGGACAAAATACTAACAGACCAACCTTCATTTATCAACACATGAGGAATGTCTTGACCACAAACCTGTACTCTAATCTTGAAAGGAATGTGAGAGGGAAGACGAGGTCCATTTAGCACACCCCAATAAAAAAGGATGGCCTCATTACTTGGAGGGGGTTTCGTGGGAGAAGTAGGAATTCCCCCCAGCACAGTAGATTATGTATCAACAAGAAAAACGTGGGCAAAATCAGGTTTACTCTCTAGCAGGAGAGTAGGATCGATTGATAATGACATCAAATCGACCACTTGGGTTTCATTCTCCAAGGGGAGAATAGGGTCGACGGGTGGAAATAGAACAACCACTTGGGTTGCACTCTCTAACGAGAGAGCTAGATCGATCAAATATGGGATCAGATCAACCACTTTGGCAATTATTTCAATTAAGGATGTGACCAGATTGACGACATGATCAACCAGATTGACCGATGAAAGGACCGGAGAAGCCACTTGGCACTCTTAAGAGGAGGAGTGGGAACAACCAGGTTGGCACTCTTCAGATGAAGGGTGGGACTGACTAATGACGGGACTGGATCAGTCACTTGGGTTTCACTTTTCAGATGAAAAGTGGGGTTGATCGATGATGGAACTAGATCAACTACTTTGGTTAGTGGTTCAACCGAGGATGAAACTATATTCACCACTTGATCAACCAGTTTGACCGGGGATGGAAACGGATTGACCATTCCATCAACTAACGAAGGGTTGGGGGAAATATTATGATAACCAGTTGGAAGTTGAATATTTTCCAAAAGAGAAGAAGCCTCATCCATATGAGGACAAAGGTGAGAATAATGATCACCTTCGCATAACATACAAGGAAATTTGATAGTTGTCTTCTTCTTACCAACCTTAACATCACTAGTTGATGTGCCATTACCATCATTTATAGCTAAGGCCAATGATGTGGAGGACCACATTTGTAAGACCTTGGGAAGACCAGGGAAATCCCTCAGAAAGTGGCCACCCTTACAAAGACTGCAAGGGAATCTAGGTTTCAGATTCTTCATTTCAATCTTGTCGACCTCATTAACACTCACAGTATGATTAATAGTAGATGGTTGCTTGGATCCAACATTTGATATGGTTGGAGGATTGGTCCTTTTCGAGTTCCTCTTCTTCTTCTCTATATTTTTCTTCTTCTTCTTATCAACCTGGCTACTTGATGTAGAGATTTCACTAGGCAAAGAAGGAAAAAGGGGAGGAGATTTAATGGGTGGAGAAGGCCAAAATTCAACATGAGGTTGATGTGTGGGTAGTGTACTTACATTTGAAGCATTAGGTGTAGTTGAATCACTGGGAAGATTCAATATCACCAGAGTGGGGAGTCGAGAACAACCAAACTGGTAATCTGATAGTGAGTCCTGGAAGACTCAGTGTGGCAATGTACGGAGGACCAATGTTTCCAAAAGAAGGAAAGGTGAAAGGTTCCCCGGAAGGGGTTCCTCCATTGGTACTCCCAGGATTTGATGCCATTAACACTGACTTGACCTAAGGTCCACTAATTAAAAAAATCAACACATGCTATAAATCTAAGAAGCAAAATATCAAACAAAACTTCCCACAATGAAACCACTAGTTGGTGATGAAATCCAACGTTGCGAGATCAATATAGGAAGGGGTGGGGATAAAGTGGGTGGATAAGTCACTTTGACGACCTTCTTAACGGACTTATGCCTTGGTGCAAGCTTCCATGCAGTAATTGTGGATTTACCCTCTAAGGAGCCCGAGTGAGTTTGACCATCGTTTGTTCCTCGTACAATGAGACTTCCCTTCACCGTCACCTTGTGTAAGACCCTGAAGATTATGGCTACTAAGGTCACCAACTCATAGTCAACCCCTGGGTGGGTATAGTTGACAGTCCAGTTCGAACGTATGGGAAAGATAACAAGTCTGAAATCCTTCGAGAGAACTGAGGACAAGTGGACCGATAGACCTCCAAAGGACACCGAATGCATTTAGAATTCACGAAGCACCGAGACCAAATGAATACAATTGAGCCTCAAGAAGAACCCTCAATATACTATGTGACTACTACGAACAATTGAACCACAGAGGAATAATCTCCGTAACTCACTCGAAAGTGACCGCATGCGTAACCCCTGTGTGAGAGAGGGATCCTAGAAAGATGATACGAAAAATTAGATTTTTCTCTCCCTATCGCAAGATGCTAAGTTTGTTTGACAGCTTTGGAAAGTTATCCTTTCAACCTATTCCAAATCTCTACACCTTAAGATAATGTAGGTTTGCTAACAAAAATGTAAAAAAGTATGATAAATTTTAATTTAGCATTTGATTTTAAGGTTGTTGTTTACTGAGAGGTGTATGAGAGTGAAAACTGATGATATTGTGACTCAATTCCCAAAACATGCATAAGAAATGATAAGCAATATTTTGTTTCAATGAATGTCTATTTAAGGGAAGGAGAATGGATTTTCCTTTCACTGTCAAACACTAAGATGCAATGACCTCATGCAATTGTTCTCAATCAAGAATCCAATATAATGCTAAAATGTACAGAAATTGGTTCCAATATCCAAAAACCAATCATGAAAAAATACCATTTTCTTTATATGTGACTAATAATCAGTTTGATGTAAAGCTTCCTATGTTAATAAGACTTCAATATCTGTGAGATTTAAGCAATCGGAAGCAAACTTCACATAAACAAAAACACACCCTCGTTGTGATCAAACAAGAAACAAAAACAAAACCAAATTCAAATAGGAGGAAATGCTTGGAGAAAAGACCTCAAAGATCAAAATGAAAATAGTGAATAGATATTTGAATTTCCTTACAACAAATTTCATTCAATCAGATAAGTGAGGAAGCAGTAGATCGACTCCAAGTCTCATGGAAGAAGAGTGACTCAAAGCAAGGAAAATACATGTCAAAAATCCAAACCAAACATCATCAATCCTTAGAAATCAATATGTTGGAGGCCAAATAAGGATACACTGAGATGGTAATGAATCTGAGAAGATGAATCAACAAAAAACCACACTCAGAGAGGGATTCTCTAAAGAGTTTTAAGAAGAAAAAAATTAGCGCTCTGGTGTCAAGGGTACCAAATCATTGCAACACTTGGTGGGAGCCTGAAAGGGAGTGCCAACACTCTGGTGGTAGAGGCAGGGGAGCGTTGGGCTCTTAGAACTCAAAAATTGCCCAGAAATAAAAAATAAAAAAAACTCAAAAAAATCCATAAATTCAGTGTGTATAAGATGAATCCAAGAGCCAACAACACATCTAAGAATCAGAGACACATCATGAATAATATCTAAAGGTGATCAAAGGCCAAAAACAAGACCAAGGAAGGAAACCAAAACTGAAAGCTTTGTTCGCCAGTGGAGTCACTAATTTCTATTACAGGAAAATCCCCTTGTGGACAAGTGGATTTCCTCTTGAACCCTAAATCTCTAAGATCAAGACATAAAGGTGCTAACTTTGGCCACTGACATCCTTTTAAACCTATATAAGTTAATCAAATAGAGAAAAGGAAGAATAATGTACCTTTTTGTCGATGTTTATCCTTGCCCAATCCAAGTTGGGCCTTCATCCCCAAGCTCTTCAACAAGTCCCACAATCCAATAACAACAAAGACAAAACAACTTCCTATTCTACCGTGATTAATCCAAAACTATATCTATATATCAAAGACAAGTTCATGTAGGCATACAAAACCTTGAAAGAAACAGGCCAAGCACATGTATTAATGAGAACTAGATAGCAATACTTACAGACCTTTGATGAAGTTGCAGCAGCCTCTTCCAATTCTCCTTGTCTAGCCCCTTGCTCAAATAATACACAATCAAAATGAATATGCTTTAATTATTATCTCCCTTATGAGATAATAAGTTTGATGCCTTCAATGTCCTCTCCTTCCTTATGAGATCATAAGTTAAGTGTTTCTCCATTTTTCATCCATTTCACCATGAGAAGGCCTCCTTATATAAGCTTGGAGAGACCCAACCACCTTAGAGATTCTTGGGATAGGTTGAGGATCCTTCTCGATCATTTGTAGATCTTCCCTAAGATCTATCCTTAACCTCAGATTCGAATCCAACCAACTCCAGAGATGAGGGGGATTTTTCTATGATTTTCCTCAACATCCCAAGATTTCCTCAAACATCCCAGTGCTCCCTTAAAATGGGGCATAGAGTGTTGCAATGCTCCCCTAAGCAAGGGTAGGGAGCACTGGAACTTCCTGAAATTGGGTAGGGTAGAATTAACCAAAATTTCCTTAAAAAATCCCAGCGCTCCTCCAAAAGGGTGCACAAAGTGCTGGAACGCTCCGCCAAAGAAGGGTAGCGAGCGCTAGAACTCCATGACAGTGGGTACGAGAGAGATGGCCTTCAAAATTCAATTTTAAGTGGGTTTTTTCATGGAAAAATATTTGTACTCTTCATCAAATGATTTCTCCTTATTAAACTAGTCTCTGAAGTGTCCTTGTGATGTTGTTCGAGACACGACATAGACAAGATGAATGTATGATGTCTTTGACACTTGCGACACTTGTGGCCAAAATGAGAAACTTGCGACACTTGTAATGACGACAATAGGTCATCATTGAAGTGAGCAATTTTGATGTGTAACAGCTATGGAAGAGGCCTCTGCAAGTGGTAGCTTCCAAGAGGGAGTAGTGGACACCCTAGGACCCATATATGATGACACTAAAGGGATTATTCATATAGAAACTTCAATCAAATGTGGTTAGGTTTACCATATTTTTAACAATAAAACCTTCCTCCAAGGGTCAAGAGATAACATTGACCTCGAAATATTTAGGAACATTAGAAAATATAAGCTAGAAAAGGTGACAACCCATGAGAAATTAATTCCTTGCGCGAAGGCCATTTTATGGATAGTGAGACATGTGTACTTTCATACAAGGTACATACTCAATTCCAGGGGGAACCACATAACATTATTCAAAGCATAAACTACATCCTCCTTCTACTACCTGGATAAAGGGTAAATATCGCTAGATGAAAATCTTATAAATAAATTCCCACTTAAATCAAAGGATTTTCTAAATGTTTTCTACAAAGGTAAAAAACCATTTAAATCAAGGCTCTTAGGAAATCACCCCACCAACCTATTGAGAATGCCTTACCAATATGTGGTGGCAATGTTGTGTATATTATATGGGGAACCCAATGCTTCAAAATTAATTATGACTTGGGTGCCTCTCATTTACTATATTGTGGATGTCGGGTCGACCTTTAAATGGGATGTCATTTTATCAACATCCTTGGAAGAAGATATCATTAAAGTAAAAGAAACCATCCCTGGGAACTTTCCTAGTTTTCACATCTCCTCTTATCTCCTAGACATGGTATGTATCTGCCACACATACCCATAGATGGGCTAGACCTGGAAACCAAGCGACCCCCAATACACATTTACTGCAAGGTTCTCTGGGAAAAAAAGTCTAGGATAGAATATCACAATATATATGATCATTGACTAGCGTTGTTGTTCCAACTCATCTTCAACTTACTTTCATCATGCATGATGGAAAACGCACATTCGATAGTTTTAAGGATACAATATTGGTACCTCTTGGAATATGGAACATATTTAAGAATATATGGAGCCATCAAAGCTCCACATTTTCTTCCAAGATTCATCCTAGACAAGTTGGTTTTACAAGAAATTTCCTATTATACTACAGTTCATAGAGTTGACGTAGCTCTTTATAGCGACAAGAAGGCCATATGGCCTATTTTCCCACTATGGGTTGGGTCATATTTCTTCAAACATGTTAATCAATCCTAGGCTGAAGTGGGCATACTGACATATTTCCACTTTGGAGAGGAAATATTATGGAGGCATAATCCTCTAGATGTAGTAAAGAAATAGTTCCTTAGTTGAAAGCATAAAATGAATACATGACAGATGATTGGAAAGAAGAAGAGATTCACTACCATGCCAAAACATACCATGAGCTCATATTCGGAAGAAAGGGAAACCCACTAGGAATAATTTCAGAGGAAAAAAGAGATCGGGAGGCCAAAGAGAAGGATAATTAAGAAGTGGCAGCTATTATCTCATCAAATAAATCAATTGAGATTTTTCATTTTAGGTGATAGGATGTCTTTTAAAAAAACATTTTTTTTTTTTTTAAAGCTCATTTCTCAAAGCTTTACGCATGTAATAAAGTTTAAATAAACTTTTGTTTACTTTTTATTTGATCTAATTCAAATCTCAGGTTTCCATGGCTTAGGAAAACATTTCGATTGTTCATTAGCCACTGAAAGCCTTAGCTTTCAGTAGATTAAAAAAAGGAATTTAGGGCTATTTTAGCCACCGAAATCGCAGAAGCGGGGAAAGCGTTAGCACGTCCTTTCACACGTTTAAACCATTGGGTTCAAAGTTTTATAATTCCAATAAGCCGCCGAAAAGACAGGAGAATGAACCGTTCACGACCAAAAGCTGATCTCTGTATGATATAAGCAAATATTTTCAGATCGTTGTATCATCAAGACATATGCTTACGTACCCTCCATCATTACAATTATCGACCATGACTACTGCAAATCACCAACCATTATGTCACATCCCTTGTAATTAGTGCCACGTTCTAAATCTTGCCTCCGTTTTCTCATTTCTGTCATAGCTGAGCCGACTCTCCCTAACTATACGATGTGTAAATCTCCCCCGAAATTCGTTCCTTCGATCACAGGTGTGCGGAAGCATTGTGGCAAATGAAGAAAGGAGCATCAACCCTGAGGAAAGAGCTCGATGACATCAATTACTTGGAATTGCACCCTGAAGTATGTCAACTATTCAGGGATGCAGGGTGTTATAATTTTTGAAAAAAATTACAGAGTTCTCATCAGCATGTGGCAGAGGCCTTTGCCCTCAATTTCGATGGAAAGAAAGAAATCATAGGTCGAGATGAATTCGAGATAGATGAATCCTTCATAGCTGAAGTGGCAGAGCTTCCCAGGACTGGAGAAAAATGGTTTAAAACTACTGTCACTAATAATGTTGAATTTAGTTCTTATTTGAAACCAGAACACAGGGGTTTGATATGGAAGAAAGACATTCATGTGTCTTTCCTTGAAGAGAAATGGCAGCAATTACTAAAATCCATAATGGTTTATATAACTTGTGAAGGGAGATATAATAGATTGATGATTTACCATGTTAAACTCAGAAATCATTTGACTGGTAGAAACCCACTCAATCTGCCCTATTTTCTCCACAATATTTTATCCAAAATGGATCATCAAGTCAAGGCCAATCCCAATAAAGTTGCAGGTAGATTATCCCACCACAGTTTGATTAAAATTTTGGTTTGTGATCTGTTGCAAAGGAGAGGCAAAGAGTGGAATTACTTCTTGTTCTGGAATGATTTCTAGAATGAGATTCAGCCAGAAGGTAAAAAGAGTCCTCATTCCAAGAATTCTTCTACTCCCAGAAGTGGAAAGAGGAGGAGGATATCTATATCTCTAGCTCCAGTTAATCAACCTTCTCCTTCCTCTAAGCTTGACAAAACTAAGAAGAAATTAAATTTCAACAGTGAAAAAGAAAAGGCCAAAGAATTTCTAGTGAACAAAAACATTCTTAATCTTCCTTACATAGAATCAGAGGATGAAGAGCACCAGATTGAAACAGCGCACAAAGATTCAGTTACCACAGGGTGTGAAAATTCTGTTTTTGTGGATATATACACAACAAGTTATGAAGACCTTCCATCACCTACACCTTAATAAGAACAAGAACCACAAATTGCATATGCCTCATCTAGCAAAGGAGTGAAGCAGAGTAAATCAAAGGAAATCAAGAAGCTTAAGAATAAGTTAGACGAGCAAGAAGTGCTAGAAAGGGTAATCAAAACCAGGTATGAAACCCTATCGAAGAACTTTGCAGAAAGCAACTCATCCTTGGAAAGATTAGCCCATGAAAGAATAAAGGATAATAAAAAGAAGGACAAGATTGTAAAATACTACAACAGCTTATGGAGAGTTTCCTGGAGTGATAACAAATTGGCGTTGTTGTCGAGGAGAGGAGACTGAAGCTCAACTTCCTTGGGAGAAGACAAGATCCAACTTTGATGATAGACAAAGTTTGGACACATTTTCGGTTGTAACCATCTATCTGACGACTCCATTGGAATGAAGTGGCTCTGAAAAGGGCTCATACTAGGGAAAACCAAGAAAGACCACTGGCAGCACCAGTTCCAGATCCTGAGAAGATCATCTGAAGTGGAAAATCATTGCAAAGACAAACTTCCTGATCTGCAAGAGCATCTAAACTAGGCATTTCAAGAAACACTTCTTCTTTTGTATCTAGAGAACCTCTTGTCGAATCCCCTTCTGCTGAAACTTCTAGTTCTCAGAAAATTAAAATTGTGTTAGAAATCTTGAAAGGTGACGAGCCTTCAATTTCCTCTGATGTTATAGATTCTATTTCCGAGCATGTTACTATATCCAACTTAGGAGAAGAATTTGTAGAATCCATACAAGAAGAGGACTCTTCCTCTTCCTTGAATTCTTCACCAACTGATCCTATAGAGAGTTTTTTCCATACTCATACCAGTCTTCCCGTTCTTGAATATATTTTACAAGATCTTTTCTCTAAGCATGAAGAAAACGTGGCCATGCTGCTCGGTCAGTTTTACAGAGCTTCTTACTTTCCACCTTATTCAGGAAACACATTCCAGGGTAGTCATCCTACCAATGCTTCCCCTTCATTCCTCAGTGAAGTAACACCACCATTTTCCATAGTCCCACCTATCCCATCTTAGCCATCATATACAAAACATTCTTCCTTTGCATCAACCCCCAAGATTGCCATGGCTTCCCCTTTAACAAAAATGGAACAAATCTTAGCCAATAGGTATGCCCCTCTTGTGTCACCTAATCCTTTATCAACCATGCCAACAAGAGACTATCAGAAATATATGCCAAAGTTTATTGGATCTGGGGATTATACTGTTGAAGAACATATAGAATCTTTATATTCTTATGCTGAGAATATTAACATTTTAGAGGAAGATGTTTGGACCAGAATGTTTGTGCAGAGCTTGGATGGTCAATCCAGGAAGTGGTTCAAGGAGCTTCCAGTAAATTCAGTGGCAGGTATTGAGAAATTAGATGAAGTGTTTTTGAAACATTGGGGAGAAAGAAGAGACATCTTGTATTATATTACTGAATTTGGAAATCTAAGAAGAGAAAATGGAGAGTCTGTGTCAGACTTCACCAAAAAATTCAATAAGATGTTTGGCAAGATCCTAGCAGAGATCAAGCTAGCTGATGCATCAACAAAGATTAATTACTCTTCTGCCTTTGATCCATAATTTTTCTTAATACTTAGAGAAAGAAGGTCAATCACACTCACTTTAATGCAAGACACTGCTCTCGAGGTCAAATCTAACATTATGGAATCTCAGAAACTTAAAGTAAAATTTGAGAGAAAGAAGTCGTCTGTTGATCCTCCTTCTTCATCAAATACCAAAATGAAAAATATGGCCAAGATGTTGGACAGCTTGACCTTGAAATATGAAAATTCAGAGTCAACAACTAGCAAGAAGTAAAAATCATAATTCCTATGCTCCTAGGAATCCCAATGCATTTCCTTACAGAACGAACAACCAACAGGTCCAAATCCTTCAAAGAGACAAGAATGCAGTTGAAGACCAAAGGATCAGGGCCCCCTTCCAAAATGCAGTGCTAGAAGAAGAGCAGGAGCTATCTCATGATGAAGTTGAAGAAGAAGACAACATCAATTGTTTTTGGGATGAAAATGATTCCTCCTTCTTGACACAAACAGATTATGAGGAGGCCTAGATGGACAAGCAGATTCATGAGGCAATCATTGAAGAATCTTTTTATCAGACAGATGATCAGCCAGGTTACAATTTAAGATCTAAGACTGCCACTCTAAAGCCATTGCTTGCTTCCCCCAGAAAAAATAAAGATGTTGCTACCAAGCAGCCTACTACTCCTACAAAGTAGACCTCCACTCCTACAAAACAACAACAGAAGCAATTACAACCCCAAGCTAAAGAAAAGGTGCCCCTCAGAGCTCCTTCTAATGAGGTAAAACCTTCTGATAAAATATCATATTCATTTAATTTCAAATCAGAAATTCAGAAGGTGAAAATACCTATGCCATTTACTGAACTTATGAAGAATGACGTATTCAAGTATGCTATCCTAAATTCCCTTCAACCAAAGACTCCCCTAGCTGTTGACTACATAAACCTTCAATATGACAAGCCCACAGTGACTATAGGACCTATGGTAGAAGACTGAGATGACTCTTGTCCACCCTTCTACATATCCCTGGATATCCATGACAAGATCCTTCACAACTGCTTGCTTGAATCGGGAGCGTCACACAATCTTATGCCTAAGGCAGTGATGGATGAACTCAGGCTTGACATCACAAAACCTTACCATGATCTCTTCTCTTTCGACTCTAGGAAAGTCAGATGCCTCGGCCACATAAAAGTCTTTGTCATAAACCTTGCCCAGTTGTCAATGAGAATCATGGTAATGGATGTTGTAGTGGATGATATCCCACCCAAGTTCAGCCTCCTCTTGTCGCGTTCATGGAGAAAAATACTATTGGGTACCTTGCAGATGGATCTTTCATATGCCATAGTCTCGGTGTTTGGAGGAGAGCTAAAGAGACTTTACAGAGAAAATTAGCTTTCCTACATCATTAGTGATGGGAAGAATTGTGTAAACCATCCCATTTATGCATTAGACACAGACTTTGGATCATGCATTCTACAAATAGATGATTCTCAGCCAACTCCTTTGCAACTCACAAAGCCTACTTATCAACAGACTGATGGAGAGAGTACTCCAGTGTGGATCATGTTCTTTCATGGTGCCAGTACAAAAGACTCAGCAGGTGCAAGTGTAGTTTTGATTTCTCCTTCAAAAGAGGCTATTCATTTGTCTTTTAAACTTGATTTCAAAACTACTAACAATATAGCAAAGTATGAGGCTTTGCTATTGGGATTAAATTATGCCAAGGAGATGGGAATCAAAGGAATAAAAGTGTTTGGAGATGCGGATCTTATCATATAACAAGTGAATAGTACTTTCCAAGCAAAACATGTCAGGTTGAAAGCTTACAGGGATGAGGTATGGAAAATCAGGGACTCTTTCTCCATTTTTGATATTTCTTGTATACCTAGAGCTATGAATCACCTTGTTGATTCCCTTGCTTTCTCAGCTAGTATGTTCATTCTTCCCATGCCTCCTAGACTGAATTATGAAATCCAAGTCAAATATAGACCATCCCTGCCCGACAATATCAAATATTGGAAATTATTTGAAGATGATGATGAGCTTAGAATATTTCTCCAGGTGGTAGATGAATTTTCTGATATGCATATTGACAAGGAAAATCAAAATGTAGAGGAATCCAAAAATCCTAAGCTAAAAAGAAAAATGGGTCAACATGATATTGTTCAGCTGCCCAACAATTATATAACTTGGGGTTTGGTGCCTCTTGAGAATATTTTTGACCAAAACGATGTCCCCTACAAACCTGATAGGAAGGAGAAGGATCCTGCTATCCATGAGCACAATATAGGAAGCCAAATTCATCCTAAATTCATAAATCTGTCCGCTGAATTAACTGTTGACCAGAGGTCAGAATATTGTAGCATTATGAAGGAATTTGCTGATGTTTTTGCCTGGAAATACAGTGATCTGAAAACCTATGATCCTGATGTCATTCAATGTAAGATTCCCCTTGAGAAAGACAACATCCCTTTCAAAAAAAAACTGAGACCTATCAATCCTCTCCTATTTCCTGTAATTAAAAAAGAAATAAAAAAGCTCCTTGATGCCAAAATCATAACCCCATTAAGATACTCTAAATGGATTGCAAATCTAGTAATAGTGAGAAAGAAAAATGGTGAGATCAGGTTATGTGTTGATTTTAGAAACTTAAATAAATGCTCAAAGAAAGACAACTATCCCCTACCCAATATGGAACACTTGCTACAAAGAATTTCAGGGGCCACTATCATGTCTTTCCTAGATGGCTTCTCAAGCTATAACCAGGTTTCTATACATCTTGATGACCAAGAAAAAACTGCCTTTACTACTCCTTAGGGTACCTTCATGTACGCCAAAATGTCATTCGGGATAATGAATGTCGGGGCCACTTTTCAGAGGGCCATGGACATAGCTTTCGTGGGAGAGAAGGACAAGTTTGTCCTCATCTATCTTGATGATATCACATTTTATTCTAGTAGTCATGAAGAGTATCTGAAGCATCTGAAAGGAGTATTTTTGAAGCATCTGAAGTTCGGCCTTTCATTGAATCCCAAAAAATCTCAATTTCATCTCAAGAAGGGTAAGCTCCTAGGCCACATTGTTTCAGCAG
>ML780315.1:80946-92026 GCA_009831015.1 Picea engelmannii | reverse complement strand
GAAGAATGCTGCAGTGCTGAAATCCCCAAATTTTGAACCAGAGAGTATTTACTTAGCAACCCGAATACAGATGCGGGTTAATAGATCTCGCTGGTTTAATTTGTTTATATTGTTGTTTATGTTCCCCAAGGGTTAGGTATTCACGGGTTCTACAGACAAGAGTTTGCCTTGTGCTATAGCTCTCTGATATACGTGCGGGGTCAAACAGTAGTACTCGGCCCAATATCTCAGGGCACTAACTAAGGAGGATAGACCGTACCCTTAGCTGTACTACCCGACTACCCAGGTACTAGAGAGTATCTTCCCGAGTGTTGTTCTTGGTGACACTATAGCATTCCGGCGGCCGATAGGCTTATCTACATAGAGCTTCAGGAAATCTAGGCCGGTCCGTACACAGGTGTTGTCTGATGCGCTACCACTCGAAGGGGTACCAACAGGGGTTACAAGGGTGGCCAACAGACGTGCGCTTAAGAACCACTTGTATTTCCTACGTGTATGAATACCTCAATCGTGGGTTTATGCGCGTAACGACAGATCTCTGTGGCTTAAAGACGCCAGAATACATCTCTACCCTGAAAAAAAATACCCACAATTTCTGCCAAGGAAAGTGCTCTGATACCACTTGCAAGATACCAGATATATAAAATATGCAGAAGAGAAATGAAATGCTAGAAATGACAGAATAACAGTAAAATATCCAGCATAATCTTCACAATACCCAGAAATGATATACGAAATAGCAACAGAAATAGCACTTTGAATCAGATAGCAATGTTCACAGGCCTCTTCGAGGGGGCAACCTCCAGTCGAGCAGCGCTCTGTTACAATAATATTCCAAGCTAGGGTTCTCATACCCTCGACTCCTATTTTTACTAAAAAGAAGCATCTAGAGGAAGATCCTTCTAGAAGCGGAAGCTTCTATTAGGTCTTCTTACATCCGCCTTATTCTATTTTATTGAAAGGTCTTATTAATATTGACCTTTATTACATCTGAATACATTGATCTACCTACGTGCGGGTTAGGACCTTAACAGTAACTAACAAGAAATCCATAGGAAATTCTCCCTTCAAACTGGTTTATGGCGCTAATGCCATTTTCTCCATTTAGCTAGTTTTACCAGTGGCTAAGTTTTTTCAGGAGGAACAAACTGAATCAAATGATATGGTGAGAAGAATGCTTGACTTGGTAGAATTGCAGCAGGTCAGAGAACAACTGGTGGATAGATTAGAAGCTCATCAAAAGAGGATAAAGGATACTTTTGACAGAAAAGAAAAGGTGGACAACTTTCAGGTTGGTGACTAGGTTCTGAAATGGGATGCCCTTAGACAAGATAAAGGCAAGAACGACAAGTTTGATTCTTTGTGGACTGGTCCTTTCATGATAACTCAAGTACAACATAACAAAACCTTCATTCTGAAAAGTCTAGAAGGTGAAGAAATGTCTGGTGGCCTAGACAATGGGCATTTTCTGAAACTCTATTTTATCTAAGGCTTCAAATCCTTGTCATTGTAATTTTTATTTTCATCTTTTGTTTTTGCAAAATAACTCCATGCCCAATGGAAACACTAGTAGATAGGTTTGAATTTTTGTTTTTCAGGAAAGGCATTGGTTATGTGGTTCTTGAAACTTCACAGGGAGGCTTTCACCCCCAATAGGATCCAATGTTATCTCCTCAAATAAATCAATTGAGATTTTTCATTTTAGATGATAGGATGTCTTTTAAGAAAGTATATTTTATTTTTATTTTTTAAATCTCATTTCTCAAATCTTTACGCATGTAATAAAGTTTAAATAAACTTTTTTTAAGTTTTTATTTTATCTAATTCAAATCTCAGGTTTTGGTGGGTTAGGTGAACATTTCGATTGTTCATTAGCCATTCAAATCCTTATCTTTCAGTAGCTTAAACAAAGCAATTCAGGGCTATTTTAGCCACCGAAATCACAGAAGTGGGGAAAGAGTCAGCGTGTCCTTTCACATATTTCAACGATCGGGTTTGAAGTTTTATAATTGCAATAAGCCGCTGAAAATACAGGAGAACAAACTGTTCACGACCAAAAGTTGATCTATGCATGATATAAGAAATTATTTTCAGATCGTTGTATCATCAAGCCATATGATTACGTACCCTCCATCATTACAGTTATTGACCATGACTACTGCAAATCACCAACCATTCTGTCGCATCCCTTGTAATCAGTGCCACGTTCTAAAAATTGCCTCAGTTTTCTCATTTCTGTCATAACTGAACCGACTCTCCCTAAATCTACGCTACGTAACTCTCCCCTGAAATATGTTCCTTCAATCACAGGTGTGTGGAAGCATTGTGGCAAATGAAGAAAGGAGCGTCAAACCTGAGGAAAGAGCTCGACAACATCAATTACTTGGAATCGCACCCAGAGGTATGTCAACTATTCAGGGATGTAGAGTGTTATAATTTTTGCAAAAAATTACAGAGTTCTCATCAGCAGGTGGTAGAGGACTTTGCCCTCAATTTCAAGGGAAAGAAAGCAATCATAGGTCGAGATAAATTCAATATAGATGAAGCCCTCATAGTTGAAGTGACAGAGCTTCCTAGGACTGGAGAAAAATGGTTTAAAACTACTATCACTAAGAATGTTGAATTCAGGTCTTATTTGAAACCAGAACACAAGGGTTTGATATGGAAGAAAGACATTCTTGTGTCTTTCCTTGAAGAGAAATGGCAATAGTTACTAAAATCCATAATGGTTTATATAAATTGTGAAGGGAAATATAACTGTGTGATGATTTACCATTTTAAACTCATAAATCATTTGACTGGTAGAAACCCATTCAATGTGCCCTATTTTCTCCACAGAATTTTATCCAAAATGGCTCATCAAGTCAAGGCCAAGCCCAATAAAGTTGCAGGTAGATTATCCCACCATAGTCTAACTAAACTTTTGGTTTCTGAGTTGTTGCAAAGGAGAGGCAAAGAGTGGAATTACTTCTTGTTCTGGAATGATTTCCAGACTGAGGTTCAGCCAGAAGGTAAAAGGAGTCCTCATTCCAAGAATTTTTCTACTCCCAGAAGTGGAAAGAGGAGGAGGAGAGCTATCTCTCCATGCTATAAATCTAAGAAGCAAAATATCAAACAAAACTTCCCACAATGAAACCACTAGTTGGTGATGAAATCCAACGTTACGAGATCAATATATGAAGGGTTGGGGATAAAGTGGGTGGATAAGTCACGTTGGCGACCTTCTTAACGGACTTATGCCTTGGTGGAAGATTCCATGCAGTAATTGTGGATTTACCCTCTAAGGAGCCCGAGTGAGTTTGACCATCGTTTGTTCCTCGTACAATGAGACTTCCCTTCACCGTCACCTTGTGTAAGACGCTGAATATTATGGCTACTAAGGTCACCAACTCATAGCCAAACCCTTGGTGGGTACATTTGACAGTCCAGTTCGAACATATGGGAAAGATAACAAGTCTGAAGTCCTTCGAGAGAACTGAGGACAAGTGGACCGAGAGACCTCCAAAGGACCCCGAATGGATTTAGAATTCATGAAGCACTGAGACCAAATGAATACAATTGAGCCTCAAGAAGAACCCCCAATATACTATGTGACTACTACGAACAATTGAACCACAGAGGGATAATCTTCGTAACTCACTCGAAAGTGACCACGTGCATAACCCCTATGTGAGAGAGGGATCCCAGAAAGATGATACGAAAAATTAGATTTTCTCTCCCTATCACAAGATGCTAAGTTTGTTTGACAGCTTTGGAAAGTTATCCTTTTAGCCTATTCCAAAGCTCTACACCTTAAGATAATGTAGGTTTGCTAACAAAAATGTAAAAAAGTCTGATAAATTTTAATTTAGCATTTGATTTTAAAGTTGTTGTTTACTGAGAGGTGTATGAGAGTGAAAACTGATGATATTGTGACTCAATTCCCAAAACATGCATAAGAAATGATAAGTAATATTTTGTTTCAATGAATGTCTATTTAAGGGAAGGAGAATGGATTTACCTTTCACTGTCAAACACTAAGATGCAATGACCTCATGCAATTTTTCTCAATCAAGAATCCAATATAATGCTAAAATGTACAGAAATTGGTTCCAATATCCAAAAACCAATCATGAAAAAATACCATTTTCTTTATATGTGACTGATAATCAGTTTGATGTAAACCTTCCTATGTTAATAAGACTTCAAGATCTGTGAGATTTAAGCAATCGGAAGCAAACTTCACATAAACAAAAACACACCCTCGTTGTGATCAAACAAGAAACAAAAACAAAACCAAATTCAAATAGGAGGAAATGCTTGGAGAAAA
This sequence comes from Picea engelmannii, assembly GCA_009831015.1. Classification (NCBI taxonomy): domain Eukaryota; kingdom Viridiplantae; phylum Streptophyta; class Pinopsida; order Pinales; family Pinaceae; genus Picea; species Picea engelmannii. The sequence goes on along the minus strand of ML780315.1, from coordinate 87,717 downwards.
GACCTCAAAGATCAAAATGAAAATAGTGAATAGATATTTGAATTTCCTTACAACAAATTTCATTCAATCAGATAAGTGAGGAAGCAGTAGATCGACTCCAAGTCTCATGGAAGAATAGTGACTCAAAGCAAGGAAAATACATGTCAAAAATCAAAACCAAACATCATCAATCCTTAGAAATCAATATGTTGGAGGCCAAACAAGGACACACTGAGATGGTAATGAATCTGAGAAGATGAATCAACAAAAAACCACACTCAGAGAGGGATTCTATAAAGAATTTTAAGAAGAAAAAGATCAGCGCTCTGGTGCCAAGGGTACCAGATCATTGGAACACTTGGTGGGAGCCTGCAAGGGAGTGCCAGCACTCTGGTGGTAGAGGCAGGGGAGCGTTGGGCTCTTAGAACTCAAAAATTGCCCAGAAATAAAAAAAAAAACTTAAGAAAATGCATAAATTCAGTGTGTATAAGATGAATCCAAGAGCCAACAACACATCTAAGAATCAAAGACACATCATGAATAATATCTAAAGGTGATCAAAGTCCAAAAACAAGACCAAGGAAGGAAACCAAAACTGAAATCTTTGTTCCCCAGTGGAGTCGCCAATTTCTATTACAGGAAAATCCCCTTGTGGACAAGTGGATTTCCTCTTGAACCCTAAATCTCTAAGATCAAGACAGAAAGGTGCTAACTTTGGTCACTGACATCCTTTTAAACCTATATAAGTCAATCAAATAGAGAAAAGGAAGAATAATGTACCTTTTTGTCGATGTTTATCCTTGCCCAGTCCAAGTTGGGCCTTCATCCCCAAGCTCTTCAACAAGTCCCACAATCCAATAACAACAAAGACAAAACAACTTCCTATTCTACCATGATTAATCCAAAACTATATCTATCTATCAAAGACAAGTTCATGTAGGCATACACAACATTGAAAGAAACAGGCCAAGCACATGTATTAATGAGAACTAGATAGCAATACTTACAGACCTTTGATGAAGTTGCAACAGCCTCTTCCAACTCTCCTTGTCTAGCCCCTTGCTCAAAAAATCCACAATCAAAATGAATATGCTTTATTGATTATCTCCCTTATGAGATAATAATTTTGATGCTTTCAATGTCCTCTCCTTCCTTATGAGATCATAAGTTAGGATTTTCTCCATTTTTCATCCATTTCACCATGAGAATGCCTCCTTATATAAGCTTGGAGAGACCCAACCACCTTAGATATTCTTGGGATAGGTTGAGGATCCTTCTCAATCATTTGTGCATCCTCCCTAAGATCTATCCTTGACCTCAGATTCGAATCCAACCATCTCCAGAGTTGAGGGGGATTTTTCCCTGATTTTCCTCAACATCCCAAGATTTCCTCAAACATGCCAGTGCTCCCTTAAAATGGGGCATAGAGTGTTGCAATGCTCCCCCAAGGAAGGGTAGGGAGCGCTGGAACTTCCTGAAATTGGGCAGGGTAGCGTTGCCCAAAATTTCCTTAAAAAATCCCAACGCTCCTCCAAAAGGGTGCACAAAGTGTTGGAACGCTCCGCCAAAGAAGGGTAGTGAGCGCTAGAACTCCCTGACAGTGGGTACGAGAGAGATGGCCTTCAAAATTCAATTTTAGGTGGGTTTTTTCATGGAAAAAGATTTGTACTCTTCATCAAATGATTTCTCCTTCTTAAACCAGTCTCCGAAGTGTCCTTGTGATGTTGTTCGAGACACGACATAGACGAGATGAATGTATGATGTCTTTGACACTTGCGACACTTGTGGCCAAAATGAGACACTTGCGACACTTGTAATGATGACAATAGGTCATCATTGAAGTGATTAATTTTGATGTGTAACACCTATGGAAGAGGCCTCTGCAAGTGGTAGCTTCCAAGAGGGAGTAGTGGACAGCCTAGGACCCATATATGATGACACTAAAGGGATTATTGATATAGAAACTTAAATCAAATGTGGTTAGGTTTACCATATTTTTAACAATAAAACCTTCCTCCAAGGGTCAAGAGATAACATTGACCTCGAAATATTTAGGAATATTAAAAAATATAAGCTAGATAAGGCGACAACCCATGAGAAATTAATTCCTTGCGCGAAGGCCATTTTATGGATAGTGAGACATGTGTACTTTCATACAAGGTACATACTCAATGCCAGGGGGAACCAGATAACAGTATTCAAAGCATAAACTACATCCTCCTTCTACTACCTGGATAAAGGGGAAATATCGCTAGATGAAAATATTATAAATAAATTCCCACTTAAATCAAAGGATTTTCTAAATGTTTTCTACAAAGGTAGAAAACCATTTAAATCAAGGCTCTTAGGAAATCACCCCACCAACCTATTGAGAATGTCTTACCAATATGTGGTGGCAATGTTGTGTATATTATATGGGGAACCCAATGCTTCAAAATTAATTATGACTTGGGTACCTCTCATTTACTATATTGTGGATGTCGGGTCAACCTTTAAATGGGATGTCATTTTATCAACATCCTTGGAAGAATATATCATTGAAGTAAAAGAAACCATCCTTGGGAACTTTCCTAGTTTTCACATCTCCTCTTATCTCCTGGACATGATATGTATCTACCACACATACCCATAGATGGGCTAGAACTGGAAACCAAGCGACCCCCAATACACATTTACTGCAAGGTTCTCTGGGAGAAAAAGTCTAGCATAGAATATCACAATATATGTGATCATTGACTAGCGTTGTTGTTCCAGCTCATCTTCAACTTACTTTCATCATGCATGATGGAAAATGCACATTCGATAGTTTGAAGGATACAATATTGGTACCTCTTGGAATATGGAACATATTTAAGAAAATATGGAGCCATCAAAGCTCCACATTTTCTTCCAAGATTCATCCTAGACAAGTTGATTTTACAAGAAATTTCCTATTATACTGCAGTTCATAGAGTTGGCGTAGCTCTTTATAGCGACAAGAAGGCCATATGGACTCTTTTCCCACTATGGGTTGGGTCATATTTCTTCAAACATGTTAATCAATCCTAGGCTGAAGTGGGCATACTGACATATTCCCACTTTGGAGAGGAAATATTATGGAGGCATAATCCTCTAGATGTAGTAAATAAATAGTTCCTTAGTTGCAAGCATAAAATGAATACATGACAGATGATTGGGAAGAAGAAGAGATTCACTACCATGCCAAAACATACCATGGGTCATATTCCGTAGAAAGGGAAACCCACTAGGAATAATTTCACAGGAAAAAAGAGATCGGGAGGCCAAAGAGAAGGATAATTAAGAAGTGGTAGCTATTATCTCATCAAATAAATCAATTGAGATTTTTCATTTTAGATGATAGGATGTCTTTTAAAAAAACATTTTTTTTTGAATTTTTTAAAGCTCATTTCTCAAAGCTTTATGCATGTAATAAAGTTTAAATAAACTTTTGTTTACTTTTTATTTGATCTAATTCAAATCTCAGGTTTCGGTGGCTTAGGAAAACATTTCGATTGTTCATTAGCCACTGAAAGCCTTAGCTTTCAGTAGATTAAAAAAAGGAATTTAGGGCTATTTTAGCCACCGAAATCACAGAAGCGGGGAAAGCGTTAGCAAGTCCTTTCACACGTTTCAACCGTTGGGTTCAAAGTTTTATAATTCCAATAAGCCACCGAATAGACAGGAGAATGAACCGTTCATGAACGAAAGCTGATCTCTATTTGATATAAGCAAATCTTTTCAGATCGTTGTATCATCAAGACATATGCTTACGTACCCTCCATCATTACAGTTATCGACCATGACTGCTGCAAATCACCAACCATTCTGTAGCATCCATTGTAATTAGTGCCACGTTCTAAAGCTTGCCTCAGTTTTCTCATTTCTGTCATAGCTGAGCCGACTCTCCCTAACTATACGATGTGTAACTCTCCCCAAAATCCGTTCCTTCAATCATAAGTGTGTGGAAGCATTGTGGCTAATGAAGAAAGGAGAATCAACCCTAAGGAAAGAGCTCGATGACATAAATTACTTGGAATCACACCCTGAGGTATGTCAACTATTCAGGGATGCAGGATGTTATAATTTTTGAAAAAAATTACAGAGTTCTCATCAGCAGGTGGCAGAGGCCTTTGCCCTCAATTTCGATCGAAAGAAAGCAATCATAGGTCAAGATGAATTCGAGATAGATGAATCCTTCATAGCTGAAGTGACAGAGCTTCCCAGGACTGGAGAAAAATGGTTTAAAACTACTGTCACTAAAAATGTTGAATTTAGTTCTTATTTGAAACCAGAACACAGGGGTTTGATATGGAAGAAAGACATTCATGTGTCTTTCCTTGAAGAGAAATGGCAGCAATTACTAAAATCCATAATGGTTTATATAACTTTTGAAGGGAGATATAACAGAGTGATGATTTACCATGTTAAACTCATAAATCATTTGACTGGTAGAAACCCACTCAATCTGCCCTATTTTCTCCACAAAATTTTATCCAAAATGGCTCATCAAGTCAAGGCCAAGCCCAATAAAGTTGCAGGTAGATTATCCCACCACAGTCTGATTAAACTTTTGGTTTGTGATCTGTTGCAAAGGAGAGGCAAAGAGTGGAATTACTTCTTGTTCTGGAATGATTTCCAGACTGAGATTCAGCCAGAAGGTAAAAAGAGTCCTCATTCCAAGAAATCTTCTACTCCCAGAAGTGGAAAGAGGAGGAGGAGATCTATCTCTCTAGCTCTAGTTAATCAACCTTCTCCTTCCTCTAAGCTTGACAAAACTAAGAAGAAATTAAATTTCAACAGTGAAAAAGAAAAGGCCAAAGAATCTCCAGTGAACAAAAACATTCTTAATATTCCTTACATAGACTCGGAGGATGAAGAGCACCAGATTGAAACAGGGCATAAAGATTCAGTTACCACAGGGTGTGAAAATTCTATTTTTGTGGATATATAGACAACAAGTTATGAAGACCTTCCATCACCTACACCTCAAGAAGAGAAAGAACCACAAATTGCATATGCCTCATCTAGCAAAGGAGTGAAGCAGAGTAAATCAAAGGAAATAAAGAAGCTTAAGAAGAAGTTAGATGAGCAAGAAGTGCTAGAAAGGGTAAACAAAACCAGGTATGAAACCCTGTCAAAGAACTTTGCAGAAAGCAACTCATCCTTGGAAAGATTATCCCATGAAAGCATAAAGGAGAAGAAAAAGAAGGACAAGATTGTAAAATACTACAATATCTTATGGAGAGTTTCCTGGAGTGCTAACAAATTGGCGTTGTTGTTGGGGAGAGGAGACTAAAGCTCAGCTTCCTTGGGAGACGACAAGATCCAACTTTGATGATAGACAAAGTTTGGACACATTTTCAGTTGTAACCATCTATCTGACGACTCCATTGGAATGAAGTGGCTCCGAAAAGGGCTCATACCAGGGAAAACCAAGAAAGACCACTATCCTGAGAAGATCATCTGAAGTGGAAAAGCATTGCAAAGACAAACTTCATGATCTGCAAGAGCATCTAAACTAGGTATTTCCAGAAACACTTCTCCTTTTGTATCTAGAGAACCTTTTGTCGAATCCCCTTCTACTGAAACTTCTAGTTCTCAGAAAATTAAAATTTTGTCAGAAATATTGAAAGGTGACGAGCCTTCAATTTCCTCTGATGTTATAGATTCTATTTCTGAGCATGTTACTATATCCAACTTAGGAGAAGAATTTGTAGAATCCATACAAGAAGAGGACTCTTCCTCTTCCTTGAATTCTTCACCAACTGACCCTGTAGAGAGTTTTTTCCATACTCATACCAGTCTTCCCATTCTTGAAGATATTTTACAAGATCTTTTCTCTAAGCATGAAGAAAACTTGGCCATGCTTCTCGGTCAATTTTACAGAGCTTCTTACTTTCCACCTTATTCAGGAAACACATTCCAGGGTAGTCATCCTACCAATGCTTCCCCTTCATTCCTCAATGAAGTAAGACCACCATTGTCCATAGTCCCACCTATCCCATCTTAGCCATCATCTACAAAAACTTCTTCCTCTGCATCAACCCCCAAGATTGCCATGGCTACCCCTTTGACAAAAATGGAACAAATCTTAGACAATAGGTATGCCCCTCTTGTGTTGCCCAATCCTTTATCAACCATGCCAACAAGAGACTATCAGAAATATATGCCAAATTTTATTGGATCTGGGGATTATACTGCTGAAGAACATATAGAATATTTATATGCTTATGCTGAGAATATTAACATTTCAGAGGAAGATGTTTGGACCAGAATTTTTGTGCAGAGTTTGGATGGTCAAGATAGGAAGTGGTTCAGGGAGCTTCTAGCAAATTCAGTGGCAGGTATTGAGAAATTAGATGAAGTGTTTTTGAAACATTGGGGAGAAAGAAGAGACCTCTTGTATTATATTACTGAATTTGGAAATCTAAGAAGAGATAATGGAGAGTCTGTGTCAGACTTCACCAAAATATTCAATAAGATGTTTGGCAAGATCCTAGCAGAGATCAAGCCAACTGATGCATCAACAAAGATTAATTACTCTTCTGCCTTTGATCCAGAATTTTTCTTAATACTTAGAGAAAGAAGGTCAATCACACTCACTTTAATGCAAGACACTTCTCTTGAGGTTGAATCTAACATTATGGAATCTCAGAAACTTAAAGGAAAATTTGAGAGAAAGAAGCCGTCTGCTGATCCTCCTTCTTCATCAAATACCAAAATGAAAAATATGGCCAAGATGTTGGACAACTTGACCTTGAAATATGAAAATTCAAAGTCAACAATGTTAAG
>ML780315.1:41377-63703 GCA_009831015.1 Picea engelmannii | reverse complement strand
ATTATTTCAATAATAATTTTAATGGAGAAATTAGAAGTGGACCCAACTCTAAAATAAGGAAAGTGGGGCCAAGTGACCTAGAAGATGTTTTTAAGGAATCTACTTGGAGAGTATAAATAAGAGGCAAGGCTCTCTCATTTGAATAACACTTGAGCATATTGAATATCTATAGGTTTCTGATGTTTACAAATGATATCTAAGCCGAAATTCAGAGGAAAGTGAAGAAAAGAAGGTCGAAATGCAAGGAAGGATAAATTATTTTGATGGTGCTTTCTAAGGTATGTTATTTTCAGGTTATCTCACCATTTTCTCTATAACTTTTTTTATATAATGATTCATATCCCAAAATTGATATGAAAGTGAGAAAACATATCCAAGTATCCGTGGTTAAAAATTTATCTTTTGGGTCGTTGTATTTTTGGCGTTACACTCTGTGGAAAATAGGGTTTGTGGCCAGTCCTGAAACTAGTCAAAATCAGGTGTTTCGGGTAAAAACATCATAAATTCTTCATAAAAGATCCAAATTTAGTGAGACAAAATGTGTTGGTTAGGGTACAGTCTTTCGTATTCTTTGTAATAGTTTCATATCATTTCATCAAATTGTTTGTGCGGGGCACGCTCAACAAGGTCGCTCTCTAGAATAAGCCAGAATTCGGCAAGGTTTGTCATTTTTGCTATAACTCCTTTTCTAAGAGGTTCCAAGTAGTTCCACTTGGATGAATTGTATAAAACAAACTGAAGAACACAGTGTATTAGTTTCAGATCTTTATACATTACAGGTTCAAATTTATGATTACTTCAAGTTAGGGTTGTTGACTAATCCAAAACTAGGCATGTGAGACTAAAGAAAAGTTTGTTGAAAATGATAGTATCTTGTTTTTAAAGTTAAGAAAGGTTTGCAGGAATGTGATCATATACACCAGGTTTATTACAGAGCTACAAAGAAAATAGGTGGGAAAGTTCACCCTTGCCAAGCTTTCGACACAAGAGAACTGTGATCTTTTGGACATAAATTTCATTGGGGAAAGTTCAGCAAGTTTGCAGACAGGGGTAGCAGTGGAAGAACAACATGGAAGCCAATAGGTGGCCAAGATTTTGTCTTCATGTGAGTGGTATTCAGGTATTATTCATTTTTTACAAAAGTTGGAGGTTTCTCCTGAACTTAGCATGACTCAAGCCCGACCCCTTAAGCTCAGAGCAATTAAATTTTGCATTAATAATAATCTTTTGTATTGGAAAGATCCTGTTGGTTTACTACTAAGATGGTTAGACAAAGAAGAGTCAACTAATGTCATGCATCCATTTCATTCAAGTATTTGTGGAGGTCGTCATTATTAGAAGACCACAACTCATAAAATCTTAAGGGCTGGGTATTATTAGCCTTTTCTTTTTTCATATGTGTGTGCCTTTGTGAAATCTTGTGATAAGTTTCAAAGATTCACAAGAAAACAACAACTAAAATCTCTTCCCCTGAGACCTATTGTAGTGACTGGTCCTTTTCAGCAGTGGGGTTTAGATTTCATAGGTGAGATTAATCCTTCGTCTAGTGGTCAACATAAATGGATCTTGGTAGCCACTGACTATTTCACAAAGTGGATAGAGGCAATCCCCACTAGAAATGCCACTCATCATGTCATCATGAAGTTTCTCTATGAGAACATCCTGATCAGATTCAATTGCCCAAAAAGGCTAGTGACAGATAATGCAACAACTTTCAAATCTGATGCATTGGTTGACATGTGTCAGTCAATGGGCATTCAATTGGTACACTCTACTTCCTACTACCCTCAAGGCAATGGCCTTGCTGAGTCATCCAATAAGAGTCTAGCTAGAATCATCATAAAGATGTTGGGGGAGAATCAAAAGAGATGGGATTATAAACTAAAGTTTTCTCTTTGGGAAGACAGAGTAACTAACAAGAAATCCATAGGAACTTCTCCCTTCAAACTGGTTTAGGGCGCTAATTCCATTTTCTCCATTCAGCTAGTTTTACCAGTGGCTAAGTTTTTTCAGGAGGAACAAACTGAATCAAATGATATGGTGAGAAGAATGCTTGACTTGGTAGAATTGCAGCAGGTCAAAGAACAACTGGTGGATAAATTAGAAGCTCATCAAAAGAGGATAAAGGATACTTTTTATAGAAAAGAAAAGGTGGACAACTTTCAGGTTGGTGACTAGGTTCTGAAATGGGATGCCCTCAGACAAGATAAAGGCAAGAACGACAAGTTTGATTCTTTGTGGACTGGTCCTTTCATGATAACTCAAGTACAACATAAAAACACCTTCATTCTGAAAAGTCTAGAAGGTGAAGAAATGTTTGGTGGCCTAGACCCTGGGCGTTTTCTGAAACTCTATTTTATCTAAGGCTTCAAATCCTTGTCATTGTAATTTTTATTTTCATCTTTTGTTTTTGCAAAATAACTCCATGCCCAATGGAAACATGAGTAGATAGGTTTGAATTTTTGTTTTTCAGGAAAGGCATTGGTTCTGTGGTTCTTGAAACCTCACAGAGAGGCTTTCACCCCCAATAGGATCCAATGTTATCTCCTCAAATAAATCAATTGAGATTTTTCATTTTAGGCAATAGGATGTCTTTTAGAAAAGTATATTTTTTTTTTAATTTTTTAAATCTCATTTCTCAAAGATTTACGCATGTAATAAAGTTTAAATAAACTTTTTTTTATTTTTTATTTGATCTAATTCAAATCTCAGGTTTTGGTGGGTTAGGTGAACATTTCGATTTTTCATTAGCCATTCAAATCCTTAGCTTTCTGTAGCTTAAACAAAGGAATTCAGGGCTATTTTAGCCATCGAAATCGCAGAAGTAGGGAAAGAGTCAGCACGTCCTTTCACATATTTCAACCGTCAGGTTTGAAGTTTTATAATTGCAATAAGCCGCTGAAAAGACAGGAGAACAAACCGTTCACGACCAAAAGTTGATCTATGTATGATATAAGCAATTATTTTTATATCGTTGTATCATCAAGCCATATGATTATGTACCCTCCATCATTACATTTATTGACCATGAATACTACAAATCGCCAACCATTCTGTCGCATCCCTTGTAATCAGTGCCACGTTCTAAAGCTCGCCTCAGTTTTCTCATTTCTGTCATAACCGAACCGACTCTCCCTAACTCTACGCTGTGTAACTCTCCCCTGAAATTCGTTCCTTCAATCACAGGTGTGTGGAAGCATTATGGCAAATGAAGAAAGGAGCATCAACCCTAAGGAAAGAGCTCGACAACATCAATTACTTGGAATCACACCCAGAGGTATGTCAACTATTCAGGGATGCAGGGTGTTATAATTTTTGCAAAAATATACATATTTCTCATCAGCAGGTGATGGAGGCCTTTGCCCTCAATTTCAATGGAAAGAAAGCAATCATAGGTCGGGATAAATTCAATATAGATGAAGCCCTCGTAGCTGAAGTGACAGAGCTTCCCAGGACTGGAGAAAAATGGTTTAAAACTACTATCACTAAGAATGTTGAATTCAGGTCTTATTTGAAACCAGAACACAAGGGTTTGGTATGGAAGAAAGACATTCCTGTGTCTTTCCTTGAACATAAATGGAAACAGTTACTAAAATCCATAATGGTTTATATAACTTGTGAAGGACGATGTAAGAGAGTGATGATTTACCATTTTAAACTCATAAATCATTTGACTGGTAGAAACCCACTCAATCTGCCCTATTTTCTCCACAGAAGTTTATCCAAAATGGCTCATCAAGTTAAGGCCAAGCCCAATAAAGTTGTAGGTAGATTATCCCACCATAGTCTGATTAAACTTTTGGTTTGTGAGTTGTTGCAAAGGAGAGGCATAGAGTGGAATTACTTCTTGTTCTGGAATGATTTCCAGACTGAGGTTCAGCCAGAAGGTAAAAGGAGTCCTCATTCCAAGAATTTTTCTACTCCCATAAGTGGAAAGAGGAGGAGGAGAGCTATCTCTCCAGCTCTAGTTAATCAACACTCTCCTTCCTCTAAGTTTGACAAAACTAAGAAGAAATTAAATTTCAACAGTGAAAAAGAAAAGGCCAAAGAATCCCCAGTGAACAAAAACATTCTTAATCTTCCTTACACGCACGCAAAGGATTAAGATCACCAGATTGAAATAGGGCATGAGGATTCAGTTACCACAGGGTGTGAAAATTCTGTTTTTGTGGATATATACACAACAAGTTATGAAGACCTTCCATCACCTACACTTCAAGAAGAACAAGAACCACAAATTGCAGATGCCTCATCTAGCAAACGAGTGAAGCAGAGTAAATCAAAGGAAATAAAGAATCTTAAGAAGAAGTTAGCCAGGGCAGAAGTGCTAGAAAGGGTAATCAAAACCAGGTATGAAACCCCGTCGAAGAACTTTGCAGAAAGCAACTCATCCTTGGAAAGATTAGCCCATGAAAGCATAAAGGAGAAGAAAAAGAAGGACAAGATTGTAAAAGACTACAACAACTTATGGAGAGTTTCTTGGAGTGATAACAGAAACAACAACAATAACCATGACCACATCCACAACCTCTAAATTGACAATAAAAATAATAGAGGAAGAGAGAAAAAGAAAAGAAATTGAAGTTGTTGAAGCAGAAGAAAACAAGACAAGAAAATAAGAGAAAGATGAGTAGAGAAAATAAAAGGAAGTCGAGGATGGAGTAACAACCAAGTTAGTTGCAAAACAACAACAAAAGAAGGAAAAGATGAAAAAGAAAAAGGAGGATGTTGTTGAGTAGAAGTGAAAACAAGAGGAAGTTGAAGATAAGGAAATAGTTGAATCCAAGGGAACAATGGAAGTTGAAACAACAACAAAAGTAAATGTAGAGCAGAGGGAATCCAATGAAGCAACAAAAAAAGTGGAAGAGAAGGAGAAAATGAAGCAGGATGAATAAGTATTGAATAATGATTCTTCTCCCATGAATAGAGATATCCTAGGTTCTTTGACTAAATCGCTAGTTACCAGTCGACACTTCCCACTCGATGAACTTGGATTGGGACTCTTCACACCATCCAAATCTCACAAAGTGTCCAATCTAAATATCTTCTGGTTTGAAAAGGCCTCTACTATAATTGTATAGTAGAAAACCAAGAATCTCTCAATCACCTAAAAATATCCCCTGTTAGTGGCTATAGAAACCACTATTATAGAAGATGTTAGGAAGGACCAATATTGATTGCATCATCCAGTGTGGATTTCACAATAGAATCAGATCAAAATCTCAAAGATGTGGTCCACAAAAAAGAAAGAAAAAGATGATCGGATAAGAGAGATGGAAGAATAAGTAAGGCATGGTAAAATAGATAAGGGGAGCATTAAATATTTTAGAATATGTGATGAAAGAATCATAAAAGAACTCCATGTCATGGAAAACAACATGTGTGTGAACCTCCAAGTCTTCCAGTAACTGGCAGTGAAAATTATAGCCCATTATAGCCTAGTAAAATCCAAGAATGTAGAATTCAATGCCGTTAGAGAAGGTTTGAATGATATGCAGCAAGGTATTGCTAAGAAACCAAATGTCCCAACTAGGCTACCCCACATATCAAAGTGGGAGAGGAAAATTTAGTATGCCTCATTTGATAATTTCAAGCAAGCCGGGCAAAAGGCTGAAACATATATAAATAATTCTATGGAAATATGTGCACAACTTCACAAGGCAACACACTTTTTAACACATAAATGGCACATGCCTCCTATCGAAGAACTCATGAAGACCAAATATAATGAATATAGTTTCAAGGAGGTCCTACTAAATATGAAACATAGACAAATGGATTCCTATGTTGTGGCTAGTGAAGTGTATCTGGTGGTCCACTTCATGAGTTCTTTGGGAAAAAATCCCCCTAATCAGAGTCTAGTCACTAGGAACATAAATGACACATTAAAAGACATAATTACTCGTATTCCACCCAAATCTAGAAAGACCTAATGAAATTTAAGGAAAGGGAGATAAAATCAAGGTATGCACCTTAAGTCCTTTCATTTGTAATAGATCCTTTCCTATCGTTGTTCACTCTTGGACTGTAGGCCTCCTACTAATGCTAGCCTGAAACAAATTCAAAGAACAATATACAAAAGTATATGCATAATCACCAAGATCATGTAAAGTCCTAAATATTCATGAAAGCAATTTAGAAATATATGTTTCATCATGTTGTCATTGATGTCAAAGGGACAATGTCTTGTCATAGTATCATTGATGTATTTATTGATGGACTATGTTGTCATAGATTTAATTGATGTCCAAGATGTCAAGTAGTTTCATAGTGATGTATTTTCATGGATTGATGTACATACAAGATGATTTAAAGGTTGGTCATTGTTGTCTTGTCATGAATGATAGGAAGTATAAAATGGATTAAGTCCAAACTAGTCCCCTTATGCTGAAATCCATCACAGGAAGATGCTTTGTGAAGTCCAAAGGGTTAAGTGGTTGAGTCATCCTAGATGTGTGGTTATGGAACCCAAGGATTGATTGTGGAATATTGTCATGAAGATACATGAATTCATAAGTAATACTATTCTAGATGGATAGTGCTTGTCATTCCATTTTTGGTGATGTGTGGAATGTCACATAACTCCTCACGGTTACAGATTTATGGCCATGAGAAGTTGGATAGACCTTATGTAGAAGTGTGGTTAGGGAACCCAAGTTTTATTATGGAATAATATAATGAATATCATTGAATTTGTCAGTGAACTTATCCTATATGGATAGTTCTTGTCATGCAATTTCTAGTGATGTGTGGAACATCACATAACTCCTCACGGTTAGAGAGTTATGGCAATGAGAAGTTGGAGAACCCTTATGTGTTGACTAGAAGCCCCTACAAGGTTAAAGAAGTTGAATTATTCTTGAATATTATAGAAGAGTTTGACTTGTCAAATTTGTTAGTCATGGGTTAGGTGGTTGCAAAAAGAAAATAATTAAAAATAAATTAGTTGAAACTAGAAGTGGAGAGTTTACTATTTGTAGCAAAGTGGGTTAGAAGTGGGCAAAGTGGTTAGAAGTGAGTTAGCCCCTAAAAGAAGGAAGTTGGTTAGAGTTGGTTAGATGAGGAAGATACTTGGAGAAGTATAAATAAGAGAGCAAGGGTCTCTTTTTGGATGAATCTCTTGAGCATATTGAAGATATATTCTTGGTGAAATATTCATTGCAGGTACTCATGGACACATCAAAAGTATTGTAAGTCTAAGGTATTGACGACGAAAGTTTCAAAGTTTCAGAAATAATGAAAAAACCTAATTTCTAAGATGTACATGGGCTATGAGTGTAATAAGGTTCATACATATGTGTTCTATCAGTGTAATAGGGTGTCTACATACGCAGGCTATCAGTGTAATAGGGTGCGTACATACGTGGGATGAAAGTGTAATAGGGAGCATACATGAGAGAAAATCCATGAAAGACTTGAGTAAGTTCTTGTGCCAGGTTTCTTAAGTCTAAAGAAAGTTTCATATCAACATTCTATGGGATCAAATCTACCATAGAAGTTTTGGTATGGTTACATGTTTGTTTTGATGATTAATTTTTCTTATGGTATGGTGAATACTTAAGGCATTCTTGGTATGGTTGTTGTGATATGGTTTATGTTGGATGGTTGGCTGAGTGAGAAGAAATATTATGTTATAGTAATGATATGGTTGTCATAGTATACATCTTATGGTTACTTGTACATGGTTGAGGGGCATTCATATTGAATAGTGTATGGGTGAGGAGCATGCATACATTATTGGACATCATAGATGTATTTGTGAGTGGTTATGGTATAGATTGGACAATTAATGGATGTGACAGAGACTACAGAGGATATGAGTTTTCAAGGAGAGAGAAAACCCAAGTTCTTCAGAATCCATACATAGGATGTATTAAATATAAATTGCATACATACACGGGTTGCACTATTGATAGGCCACATACATATGCATGTTTCACTACAAATAGGTTGCATACCTATTGAGAGATTGGTATCTCTTGCAGATTGATTTGTCTTCTAAGTTCGTGATGAGTTTTTTAGGCTAAGTCTTGCATTGAGAGATGGTTCTCTTGTATATTTGTTTCTCTATTTAGTTGTTGCTGACAAACCCCCAAGGATTGTAGTATGTAATATAAAATAAATTTGTGCATACATCTTTTGTTCTTTGTGTTCTTTATGGTGATGGATTATTTATGATATTTGTTGTTGATATATGTTTACATACAACTTGTTATAAATGAAATTAATGAATGATGAGTAAATTGTGATTGCTAACTAAGGTGTTTTGAAAAGGAGGATAAAGATCCCTACACTGATTCACCCCCCTCCCTCTCATTGTGTTCGGTATGTCCAACAATTGGTATCAGAGCATGCATTCACTATAATTCTTAACAATCTTGAAGGATATACATTGACACACAAATGGATGATGAAGTTCCAATATTTGATGAGATAGATTACTCGACATGGAGTATAGAAATGAAAGGGTATTTGAAGGAAAAAGAAGAAGGTGTTTGGAAAGAAACTATTGGTGGATCAGTTCCCTTGAATAATAAGTCAAAGTTTGTAGCAAAAAAGGAAGAAAATAAGAATGATGCATTATCTCTCAAAAATATTTTCAATGGAATCTTAAGTTTTGTCAAAGAAAGAATGGTAGAATGTAGTTCCACCAAGGATCTATGGCTGAAGCTAGAGAAGACATATCAAGGAAAAAAGGAATACACTGAAGACAATTCCATCAAAGACAATGAAGGTAAAGACTCTCCAAAATCCTTTGATTTCAATAATTCTAAGTGTGATGATGTTGAATGTTCCTCTACAAGTGAAGAAGAAAATCTAAAAGTAGTTTGTGTAGAATCAGATGACAGTTATCCTATAAATGAAGAGGAAGATTTGTTGAATCTTAAAGATAATTTTTTATCTGAGTTAGATGATGTTAGCAGTGAAATAGGAAATTACTCAATTTATTTTGAGTATCTTGAAAAATACACCAAGGAAGTCCTAGAAAAGTACCCAAGATATACCATGGCACTAAAGCAAATGCTCAAAGAACAAGAAGAAAGTAAAAAGACTCAATTAGATGAAGAGATAAAAAGACTAAAGAATGAAATAATTAATCAAGTAGAAGAAACGAATAAGGTAGATGATGAGATTAACAAAAGTCTTGAAGTTAATGTCAATCTGAAGACCCAAATTGAAGAAGCCAAAAGGATAGAGGAATTAATGAAAAATCAAATAAATGAAAGGGAAGAGTCATGTCCTAAATTGGAAGCTGAAGTTGTTGATCTTAGAAAGAAAGTAGAGAAGTCAAACACTCACATCAAATTCACGAAAAGCTCAAAAATATTGGATGAGATCCTATATAGCCAAATATCTCCAATTGATAAATCAAGTCTTGGATACAACAAAGAAGCTATACATCTTGAATCTATCACTTTCAAGAAGTATGAGGTAAGTCCTTAACTCTCAAAGGTTGGAAGCAATGATGTGATTCAACCATCTATAAAAAGCAAGGAAAATTTAAAAAGAACAAAGCAAGGAAGACATCGAGAAGCTATCTTTATACCTCAAAGCAAATTTAGAAGAGAAACACCTTCAACATGGACACCAATGCAAAGGTATGATTTTTTTTTTCATGGTCACTGTTACTTATGTATTGAATATGGTAAAAAATATTTGGATTGCAAACATTATGCAAGGAAAGATAATGGAATTTTTCATAACACTCTAAGGTGTTGGAGATGTAATCAAGTGGGACATATTCTTTCTCATCATCACACCATGATATGCTACAGCTGTAGTGGGTTTGGCCACAAATCCCAGGATTGTCAGAACACAAGAAGATAGTCCATGAAGAGTTCTTCATATAACATGACATGAAGAACACATGAAGCTAGGAAGGAATACAATGATTAAAATATGGAAGCTCAGAGCTCAAATTTTGAGAAGCTGATACACCTTCAGAAGTGGGTGAAGAATACTAAAAAACCAAAAAAGAAATCCAACCTTGAGGTAAGCTCAAGCTTGACATGTTTAGAAGTATACATAGGCTCTAGTGGAAGAAGTCACATACATACACAATATAGGTTGCATACATATGTGAGATGTCTGTTGAAAAAGCCACATATTTGTGGTAAAATATTGGAAAATAAGGCTATGCAAATGGTGTGCAACATGATTTGATGATATAACTATGTTTTGTAGGGTCTGACATGGTTTGTTGTAGGTTTTCATGATTATATGGTTTCATGTATGTTTAATGTATGTATGGTGATGACATATGGTTGAGTGTTGAAGCATATTCTTGATGCATATCCTGGATGCATGATATTAACTATAGAGTATAGATTGAGGCATTTTCTATTGAGGAACAATGTTGGTAATGACAGTGAAGTTATGGAACTTTGGTTATGAGATATATCATGATGATATAATGCTATCTAGAGATATCATTGATCTATTGAGACACACTTATGGTACATGTTTAGAGACACTATTGGATGCTTAGTATTTGTTGTAGTGAATGGTGGTTGAGGAAGATTTGTTATGGTACATGGTTGGTACATATGTGAGCTCCATTGATATATCTTATGATGTATTGTTAGATGAATATTTGTTGGATGTATTGGTGCATGCATTTGGCATATGGTTGAGCTACATATTGGGACATTTAGTTGATGAGTTGATGAGGTGATTATGTTGTACATCATTGATGAGTCATAGCTTGGTCTAGAGTTGAGGCATGATTGGTACATACTTGGTACATTGGTTAAGGCACTTGCTAGCAGTATGATTGGCACATGGATTATAGTTGATATGGCATACATATGGGAACACATATTGACTATGGTTCATCTTGTTGAGGTTTAATGCATGTGTGATGCACTTGCTTGGTACAGGTAGTGATACATGTTTAGTGCATGGTTGATGCACTTATAGATGGTATATGATTGTGGGTGATAGTACTTGGTTAAAGTAAATCATTGGTATTACTTTTTTAGAATATATTTTGGTTCATGATGTATGGGATAGTTGAGACACTTGTTGTGGTGCTTGGTTGATAAATTGATTGATGCTTAATAGTTGAGATACATTTCTTGACACATGGTTTGTGAAACTTGGTTTATGGTAAAGGCATATCATGAGTGATATGGCACATGGTTGAGGTACATAGCTTACGGATGTTTGCACATGTTTGATACATGGATTGTATGCATATATTGATGAGGTCATGGTACATACTTGGTGATGTTAGTACATGATGAGACACATCTTGGTGATGTTATGGTTCATGGTTCGATGCATGGTTTGGCACATTATTGAGAATTGTTAGAGGCATTTGCTGGTGATGTTGATATAAGCTTAGAACATAGTTGGAACATGTTCTTGGAATATGGTTGATATGTTTCATTGATTATATTTTATGGTATTGATCCATATTTATGAGAGGAAGGAAAAAAACTATAAAACTGAAAAAATCTTGCTCGAATGGTGGTATTTATCCCTGAGAAGAGATGTGGCTCCTACATGCATCCATATGAACAAAATTATTACAATGAGGCTCCAGAGGAATTTTTAACATTACTCATGAATTCCAAAACCCTAGACATCCAAAAACCTAACCCTAGGATATGAAACACCAAAAATTATGTGGGCCCTGATGGGTAAGTTGGCACCTCAACTTCCCAAGGTCGTAATTTTTGTGTGTGACCTCTATTTTAGGTGAGTGATATCTCGTTGGAAAGGTATTTTTGATATATATACATTATTCTATCAAAATATGACTCTATCTATATTTTGACTATGGAAATCCAAAAAAAAAACATTGTTTAGGGCCCCAAAATGAAACTACAAGTACAGAAAGATGTGCTAACATGAAAAAATACAAAATAAACCAGTCGGATTAGGTGGGAGGACACCAATATTCACCTGGAAGCTGTGTAGGGATTCAGACAACCCCAAAAGTGTAGAAACGAAAATTACAAAGAATTAGAGAAGAACGTGTTGAACTAAAAATTGTTAATAGGAGTCAATTGGAATAAGTGGGTGGCCACCAATATCCACATGGATCATTCCTCCCCCTTAGGAAGCAATGGTATCCATTTCATTGAGTTCCCTCATCAAGTGAGGAAACTTCTGTTGAATTTGGCCCTGGGTGAGACACTTGCCTTGGAGGAGGAGTTGCCCTGCCTTGACAACCTAATAGAGATGGATCCTCTGCTGGCAAGTTCCCTTGATATATGTGTCCACTATATTATCAATGGATGCATGTTCCATGTATTCAGGGTTGAGCTCTATTGATTTCAATTGTTCTGCAATATCTGAGGTGTCCAATAATGGTGGAAAATATTGTCGAAGGAGGTCAACATTGAAAATTGGGTGCAAGCCAAGGAAGGGTGGAGTTTTGACATCAAAATAATTTCTACCCATAGCCTTGGTGATAGTGTAAGGCCCATAGCAAAGTGGGAGGATCTTCTAATGGTCCCCTGTAAGGTGCTCTTTCTGCAAATGTAACCATACCTTGTCTCGCACCTAAAACTGGTGTGGTACCTGATGTTGATCATGGCACTACTTGTACTTAGCATTGGCTTTCTGCAAAATCTCATGGACCTGTTGGTGGATGTGATAAATCCGCTCAATGAATATGGTGACTTTCTTGGCCTCAAATAGAATATGGGAAGATTCTTCCTTTGTGGTTTCAGGAGGTAGTGCAACATCAATGGGACCCAAGGGTTTGAATCTTATCCCCACCTGAAATGGGATATGGTCAGTGGAGCTATGGAGAGCCCTATTGTAGCTATGTTAAACATAGGTAATACTATCATCCCATGTACATGGATTCTTAGATTTGTACATGCGCAGGATGTGCACAATCATATGATTGATGAACTATGTTTGGCCATCGATTTGGGGGTGGAAAGCATTGGATTTAGTGATCTTGTTGTCTAATAGTGACCACAGACACAACCAAAATGTGTTGAGGAACCTTTTAACCCGATCTGAGGTGATGTTCTATGGTATCCCAAAATGAACCCACGCTCGTTTAAACAAGATCTTGGAAGTATCTGTCGTTGTAATGCTCTTCTTGCAGGTTGTGATAATGGCCATCTTTGAAGACCGATCAACCTCAACAAATACACAATCATTTTCGTTCTTGATGGATGGATGACTAGACATGTAATCCATTGATATGGATTCCCAAGGAGTCTCAAGAGTAGGAAGAGGGGTGTATAAGCCTTCATTCTTGATGGATATGTTGGAAATGGCACAAGCAGTGAAAGATCTGATATACTTGCTAACGTATTGTCAAAGTTTTGGCCAATAAAAATGTTTCTATAGAATGACCAGATTTTTCTCCATGCCAAAATATCCTTCCATCTAAATTTAGTGATCCTACCAAATCATCTTTGCATGCTCTCTTGTGGGAACACAGAGGTGGCCTAGATGGAAAAAAAATCCATCATGGATGTGAAAATTGGTGACATTCTCTCATGTACCCAAGAGTTGATAGGTGGTGGTGAAGTCAGGGTCACACTGATAAAGTTGGGGCCACTCAGATGTCTCATGCCCACAGGAATGGAGCACTATGGTGAGTGTAGCAATGGGAGGGCGACTGAGGGAGTGAAAGCGACAATTTGTTGTCCTTGTTTTATACTTGATGTTGAGATGGAATTGTTGTAGGTATGTGGACCAATTTTGATGGCAATCATTCTACAACTTCTCCTATGTCTGTATGAACTATAGAGGATTGTGATCAGTGTGGATGTTTGTCTCCTTTCCCATAATTCAATGTTTCCATTGATGACAGGCTTGCATAATGGAATACATTTCTTTATCATAGGTGGGGAATTTCTAGACAGTATCTGAGAGTGTCTCACTATGGTATACTATTGGATGACCATGTTGAGTGAGAACTACACCTACATCATAGTTGGAGGCATCAATATAAATCTCAAATAGTTGTTACAGATCATGTAAGGAGAGTACTAGAGTTGAGCACAAGTGATGCTTCAGATCATCAAATACTTGTTGTTGTGCCTACCCCCATGTGAAATTTTCCTTTCCACCACCCTTGGTTACTTGGCTAAGGGACCATGCAATATAGGAGAATCCCAACACAAACCTTTGATAGAAGTTAGCACGTCCCAAGAAGCTTTGAAGCTTGGTTAGTGTGGTCGGGGCTGGTTAGTCACAAATGAATTGGATCTTAGCTAGATCCACATGTACCCCATGCTCATCAGCAATGTATCCCAAGTATTGGACCATGTTCATGCCAAAAGGAAAAATTTTCCAAGTTGGCATATAGCTTGTGCTATTGCAGAGTGCCCAAAACTTGTTCAATATGTTGCATCTTCTCCTCCCAAGTTCTACTGAAGATGAGGATGTCATCCAAATATACCACCACAAAAGAGTTGGTGAAGGGTCTCAATATATCATCCATAAATATCATGAAAGTTGTTGGTGCATTTGTTAATCCAAAGGGCATGACCAACCATTGGAAGATACCTTCTTTATATTTGAAATTTGTCTTCCATAAATCAGTTGGTTCGATGGGAACCTGGTGGTATCTAGAATTTAGGTCAATCTTGTCAAATAACTTTTCCCCTTTGATTTGGTCAAGAATGTCATCAATTCGGGGAATTGGGTACCGGTTCCTAACTATGATTTTGTTTAATTCTATGTAATCAATGCAGAGCCTCCAAGTCCCGTCTTTCTTCTACACCAGCACAATCGGGCTTCCACAAGGGGAGGAGATGGGTTAGATGTTCCTCTTTTGAAGCAACTCTTGGATATGGTGTTTGATGTCATCATTTTCCATCAGTGAGCAATGACATACTCATCCATTAGGAAGCGATGCATCGAGGGTTAGATCAATTGGATGCTTGACTTGGAAGTGCGTTAGTACCCTGATGGGTGAGGAGAATATGTCTCTATACTCTTCCATGATCCCATCCACTTGATTTTGCTACAAAGAGAGGCTTTCTGTAGAGGTCACGAATGTGGCGGTGACATTCTACTTACTGAGAAATGACCTTACTGCATTGCTTAGAAGAGATTAAAGAAATAATAGTAGGCAATGCTACCTCTGGTATCCTGTATAATTGTCTACCCAAAGTAATAATAACACTGTGGTGTTTAGACTCATACACATGATGTCTCTTCTTAAAACATGGTTTGCCTAAAATAACATCACAAACTTCAAGGGGATAAATATCACACAATACCTTGTCTTTGAAGGGTTTGATGTTGTAGTGTAGATGACATTGTTGACTGACGTGGAGATCTTGTCTTTGGAGAATCCAATCGATGGTGTAGGGTTGTGGGTGCGTTGTTATCGACAGGTCCATTCTCTTGACAACCTCTGCTGAAATCAGGTTCTTCTGACTATCTCTATCGACAATGAAATGCAATAGAGTCCCCTTTACCCACATCTATGAGTGAAAGAGGTGTTCCCATTCCTCCAATTATTTTGGTTCTCTTGGTTGGAATTTGGTGGTAGTGATAGTGGCACTAGGTTCAACACAGATGATCTTCTTCCCACTTTCTGGATTTGATTCAGACTCATAATCTTCCTCTGACTTGGAAGCTTTCAGCTTGGCCACTAGTAACTGCTTGGAGCAACATTCTTCGGTGTTGTGCCAAGCTCTTTTATGGTATTCACACCATTTTCCCATGTCCTTCTTTGAATTCTCGTTACCCTTATTGGGTTGCGGCTTGGAATGGTTTTCCTGAGAAAGACCATATTTTCTCTGTCCATTATTTTGTGGCTTGGGGATGGATTTTCCCTACTTTGGCTATGAGGAGTTTGCAGATCCAAACTCACACCTCTTCTACTTAAATTTTTGCTAGATCTTGACAACATATCTATAAGCCACACATAGTGATGCAATGTATAGAAAATCCATTTTTGTTTGAATGTACCTATGCAGATAGATGTGGTATTTGAGCACTAGATGTCATTCAAAGTATTTGATACCCAATTTGGTGCGTAGGGCATGGAAAATATTGGTGAAATATAGTACTTTCTGGTCCCTTTCTTGATGCAATGTGGTCCATATTATGTATTGGTCCTCATATCTTCCAACAAGGTAGTATTATTATTTAATCACATGTGGGGGTAGACAAAAATATTGCATATTCCTCTATGGCCCTTTGCTCAGAGTAAGTATCCCACTAGTCCTTAACATGTGGGACAACCTTGAGGAGTGAAAAAGTAATATTTTCCCTATCGAAAAAATTGTGGAACGAAAAATACCCATCAAGTAGATGTATCCATTTACTTGTACCTTGAAGGGGGTTGCATGGCCTCTTGCTAAAGATGCGTCTCATGTGGGCATATGCCAAAGGATCTGTGCAAATTTGTCCATCATTTCATTCCTTTTTCATGCAAGGGATTCCTTGAGCAACATTTTAAAAGGATCTCATGCTCCATCATATTTCTTCTCATCCCCCATGGGTTTTTGTTGGTCTTGGTGTGGCTGATCTTCCAAAGGATTGACTCATTCAAGTGCCATCTTCTTGTACCCATATCTTGTTGGGGACATGCATGAAGTATAATAAATGAAGAGAAGACTGCTTTGATACCACTGATATGGATTTATGAGCATAATGAAAAGAAAAATAGACTAAATACAATAAAAATGATATACTGAGAACAACAACAGATATCTAGTGAACAATAATGTCTATTGAATAAATAAAATAGGTTGAAACTGTAAAATTACAGAATTGAAAACAACTTGCTCGAATGGTAGTATCTATCTCTGAGAATAGATGTGGCTTCTACGTGCATCCATCTGAGAAGAATGATTACAATGAGGCTCCAAAGTCCTTTTTAACATTACTCATGAATTCAAAAACCCTAGACATCCAAAAACTTAACCCTAGGAGATGAAATGCCAAAATTTATGTGGGCCCCAATGGGTAAGTTGATACCTCAACTTCCCGAGGTCGTAATGTTTCCATACGACCTCCGTTTTAGGCATGTGATATCCCGTTGGAAAGGTATTTTTGAGAAATACACATTATTCCATCAAATTCTCACTCCATCTACACTTTGACTATGACAAGCCAAAAAAAACATTGTTTAGGGCCCCAAAACGACTCTGAAAGTACATAAAGATGCATTGACATGAGAACATCCAAAATAAGCCAGTTGGATTAGGTGGGCGGCCACCAATATCCACCTAGAAGTTGTGTAGGGATTCAGACAACCCTGAAAGTGTAGAACCCACAATTACAAAGACTTACAAAAGAACGTGTTGAACTAAAAAATGTCAGTAGGAGCCAGTTGGAATAGGTGGGTGGCCACCAATATCCACCTCAATCAGGTGTATTGTATGGTGTTGATGTACATGGTTGATGTACATGATTTATGTGCATATTTGGGACATCATATGGCATAGGGTGCACATGGATTATGATTTTTTCATGATTCATTTTTGACATATCTTTTTCATCATGATTGAGGTATGAGATAGTATGTATGATTGGCATACACTTGATGTATGGTATGACACAAGTTTTGATGATTGATGCATGGACATGTACAAGGATCATCATAATATGAGAATATCATTCTTGAGAATTTGATATATGTTCTAGTTGAGCAGTAGCATTTGCAACAGAAGCATATTACAGTAGTAGCATATCGTTCATCTTGCAGAGAAGATAGGGGGAGACATACCCACAAGGGGAGTTATTTTTTTTCCCGTGATTGGTTGCAACAATATGATTCCAGGAGGAGATATTCCATGCCATCAACATTTCATCAGAGTGATATCCCTTATCCAAAAGGGGAGAGATTCTTTAGAAGATGGAGCAGTAGACAAGGGAAGTAGCCCCAAGGAGAAAAATATGTTTTTCCATTGATGTCAAAGGGGGAGAGATAGTCACATAGATGTGATTGAGATGAATATTGATGAAGAGCATTTCCATGTCTACATGTTTCCATCAATAATTTTTGTTTACATCATTGTTGGTGTTTCCATCAATGCCAAAGGGGGGGATTGTTGCATCATGTTGTCATTGATGTCAAAGGGACAATGTCTTGTCATAGCTCCATTGATGTATTGATTGATGGCCACGTTGTCATAGATTTAATTGATTTTCAAGATATCTAGTAGTGTCATAATCATGTATTGTCATGGATTGATGTATATACGGGATGATGTAAAAGTTGGTCATTGTTGTCTTGTCATGGATGATAGGAAGTACCAAATGGATGAAATCCAAATTGGACCCATTATGGTGAAGTCCCTCATGGGCATACGCTTTGTGAAGTCCATATGGTTAACTGGATGAGTCATCCTAGATGTGTGGTTAAGGAACCCAAGGATTGATTGTGGAATATTGTCATGAAGATCCATGAATTCGTAAGTAAGACTATTCTATATTGATAGTGCTTGTCATGCAATTTTTGGTTATGTGTGGAATGTCACATAACTCCTCATAGTTAGAGAGTTAGGGCCATGAGAAGTTGGATAACCCTTATGTAGAAGTATGGTTAGGGAACCCAAGTTTGATTGTGGAATAATATAATTAATATCAGTGAATTTTTCATTTAAACTATCTTATATGGATAGTGATTGTCATGAAATTTTTGGTGATGCGTGGAACGTCACATAACTCCTCACGGTTAGAGAGTTATGGCCATGAGAAGTTGGAGAATCCTTATGTGTTGACTAGAAGACCCTAGAGGGTCAAATAAGTCAAATTATTCTAGAAGCTTATAGAAGAAGTTGACTAGTCAAAGTGGTTAGTCATGGGTTAAGTGGTTGCAACAAGAAAACAATTTAAAAAAAAAATAGTTGTAACTGGAAGTGGAGAATTTACTATTTGTAGAAAAGTGGGTTAGAGGTGGACAAAGTGGTTAGAAGTGGGTTAGCCCCTAAAAGAGGTAAGTTGGTTAGAGTTGGTTAGATGACGAAGATACTTGGAGAAGTATAAATAAGAGAGAAAGGGTCTCTTGTTGGGTGAATCTCTTGAGCATATTTAATATACATTCTTGGTGAAAGATTCATTGCAATTACTCATGGACGCAACAAAATTTTTGTAATTTTGAGGTATTAACGGTGAAAGTTTCAGAGTTTCAAAAATACTAAAAAACCCTAATTTCTAAGATGTATGTGGGATATCAATGTAATAGGGTGCATACATACGTGGGCTATAATTGTAAGATGGTGCATACATATGCGGGCTATCAGTGTAATAGGGTGTGTACATACGTAGGATGGCAGTGTAATAGGGAGCGCATATGAGGGGAAATCCATGGAAGAATTGAGTAAGTGTTGGTGCCAGGTTTCTGAAGTCTAAAGCAAGTTCCATATTAGAATTTTGTGGGCTCGGATCTACCATAGAAGTTCTGGTATGGTTATATGTTTTTTTTTTTATGGTTACTTTTTCTTATGGTATGGTGAATACTTAAGGCATTCTTGGTATGGTTATTGTGATATGTTTTTTGTTGGATGGTTGGATGAGTGAGAAGCACTCTTATGTTACATTAATGATATGGTTTTGTTTTAACCCTAATGTTTTCACTAGACATGCATACCTAGTAGCAGGCCATCTTACTTACTATTTTTGCCAAGCCAATACTGAATAACTCTTCTTAAAAACCAAAATTTTGAAGATGTATGCGCCATGCACCACTATTTCCATTGTATGTTTTCTAGCTTCATCACTACTACCTACATGCGTACACTAGTTGCACCATTACAACCCATATATACCCACAAAAGTAGCAAAAAATAAAAAGTTGCAAGGGAATACGGGCTTTTGGGTAGTTTCCTAACCAATTGACCACCCATATCTTGTCACCCAACCGAATAAATATTTTTTTGGCATATAAAAGAAGGTTTTGGGGTCCCATTCCAAGAAAAATCATGAAAGCAGTGAAACTCTGCCCATTTCATAATCCCCCCTTGCCCCAAGAATTTGCAACCACATTGTGAGTTTTGAGCCATAATTCCCTATTCTTTCCCTTTTTCCTCATCCATAAGCCTATGCCCATTCTCTAGAGAGAAGTGTGAGAGAACAAGGATACATGGAAGAAGTTTCAGCTTTGTGAAGAGGAGCCTAGGATTGGGTTCGAGGAGCAGTCACCGATCTCATTTTGTAAGTGACTTTGTGAGATTAATATAAAGAAGTACTTTTGTCATCCTGCCATATGATGTGTTTAATCTGTATGATTGATTTACATTTAGTTATGAAATCTAACCCACTAATTTGTATATAGAATGCATGTTCATAGTTTCTTGTTTGTCTTTTGGTGAATGCAGGTTAGTCGTGGGAGGAGATTTGCGGTCGATAAGCGACCAAACACATTAGGGTTCACACTGAATGCAGAGTTTAAGGTAGGACTACCGGATCCCTATATTTTGTACTTTATACATGAATCTGGGGTGTTTTCGGGATAATTGTTAAAAGTAGGAGACTTTAGATGGTTATCTATGCCTACACTTTAGAACACTAGTGTAGTCTGTAGGGGGGTTTTCCCACTATAGCAGAATTGGCGACCATACTGGGGAGGCTCTAGGGGTTTTAGGGAATTTTTGTTTTTGGGTATTTTTAATTAGTTTATTTACTGTTTCTTGAGTTTATGTAAGTTTACATATATAATTTTGAAGGGCTCTCCCCCTCAGGCCAACCTTCTCTCTCTAATTATTCTATATTTTTCTGGTAGTATATCGCGCAACCGCGAGCCGCGTCATATTTGGCGTCGAACATGTCTAAAAGTGTCAAATGAAACTATCTCTCAATTCGGTCGCCATTATAAAATCAGGGTCTGTCACATTAAATAGAAAACATCTTTACCATTGCCTTATCTTATACTTTCGTCATTCACTCACTCCCACTGAGGTTATGCATATAATAACCGGACTCAATCTTGGGGTTGAAACTATCATCGTGGGGGAAAAAATGGATCCTAAGCTAGACCGGTCTGATACGGCTATCAACCCCCCATATCTGGTCGGCCTAAAGAATCCAATATATGCGTACAAGCATCTAAGTACGTGTCTTTAAGGGATTTTTTTCTTCCATACCAGTACTCCTTGCCTGTGTTTAACTGTTAATTTTTCTTTTTAGAGAAGTCACAGAGGTGTACATGGCCTGCAGTGGGTCTGTATGCGTACATATGTGCCCTATCTTTGGACAACCCACGTACATATGCAGGTTGTTGAAGTATCAATTGCGTGCTTGTGTCAAGAAACTATTTTTTAAAGAAGAGGCAATCATCCTCTTCCCTGAATGAAGCCATATTTCTTAAGGGTTTTTCTTGATTTATCCCTAGTCTCTGTTTCTTGTAGTCTTTGGCCTAGGTCTGATAGCAGTTAGCTTTTTCTTTATCAAGATTTCTTGTTTTCTTTATTAGGGTTTGAGACAAGTTTTGTGAGTTTTTATGATTAACTTGTTTAGTATTGTCAGTAACTCTCTAGGAGCCGAAGTAGACCAGAATTTGTTTTTTTGGTCTTGTCTTGTCTTCACATTTCCCTTTTTACTTGCTTTAGAAGAAAAGAAGAGAATTCATTTTCAAGTTTCTTATTTTGGAGCATATAAAAAAAAAAAAGTTTTTCAGTTTCTTGTTTGGTTAAGTAGTTAGGTTAGTTGTTTCTTCAAGAAGAAGAGTGCTTTATTAAGTTCTTTACTGAATACTTAGGACTTTAAGTAGCTCGCAGTTGAGCGAAATTCATTTTTGAGTTTTTCTTTTAAAATATCTTAGAGAGAAAAGTTAGTTAGAAAAGTTGGTTAAAGAGTGTTCAATTTTCAAATCTTTGTTTGTTGAAAAAGAAGTAATTTTTTTTCCAACATTTGTTCTTCTCTTTCGTATCTTTACAAACACCATCAGTTTCATTTCCATTCCTTTGACTTAAGATAAACCACTTAAAATTAACTCTGAATTAAAATTGATTAGACTTTGTGTTTGTAGGGTCCATTAACTAGATTAGGCTAGAGCCTTGATTTAGGTTGGAGAGGAAATTATTCAAGGCTATAAAACAAACATAGGAGTCTATGCTAGGGAGTGAAGAAGTCCAGTAATGTGGAAGCTATCCGGGACCCACCTCTAACACAGGGGATAAATACGAGGTCGCGTGTGGAAAGGTAGTGGAGATAACCCCTCCAAATATGGACCAATCATAGCAGAGGAATGCATATAGAGGACTTATCTTGGGATTACGTTGTTCTCATTTTCCATAGAGCTTCTGTTGGAAGATTGGTTGTTGTCATTGATGTCAACCCTAGTCATGGGTTTTGGACCAGAAGATTGATGAAGTTATTTGGACATGAAGGAAAATGAAAATGAAGATAAAACACCCATGGATGGATAGTATACATCATGCTCTT
>ML780315.1:23708-36795 GCA_009831015.1 Picea engelmannii | reverse complement strand
TGCATGGTGTATTGTGGCGTATTGGTGTAACTCTTATACTATTGTTCATTTCTCATTGGATATAATTGAATGGTTTAAGTATAAGTTGAAAAAGGTTTTAAATTGTACTTGATACTGATTCACCCCCCTCTCAGTATCAACAGCTTCATGGGTCTCAAATCCATTTGAGGTCCTCAATCATCTTCCGAAACACTTTCTTTCGATACCCTTGATAGGATTCGAGCTTGATACCCTGCTCATTGCGGTCCACCCAACTGTCGATTGTACTTGCCTGGTAGTTGTTCACGAGCTGGAAACCTAGCTGCCTTTGATTTCAGGAACTTACACAGGTGACTGCGGGGGTATACCACGGTACCTAAGGCATACATCGGGCCAGTCTTTACAGAGAATACCCAGAGGGTGATTTCGTGCTCGAGTTGCACTTGCACTAGTAATTTTCTCTAGTGTTGGTTGTTATAACTATTCTTCTAACTAGTAATAGTGGTTTTCTTGCTGCATCTCATGGGAACTTTGTCTAGTGTGTGTTTTGGTCTTCAACGTTAGAAAGCCTTAGTGTGTCATTGATATTATCAAACAGTGGAAGATCAAGAGCTCCGCCGGTCGTGAAGGATTTTGGGCATGCCGCCGGTTAACTTGGAGGCACTACTGCCACTGCGAAGTCGAAGACTTGACTAGGAAAAGTCATTTGAGGTGACCAGGGCACATGAAGCTATATCCAAGCCATCTTTGACAGGAGTACATTTGTTTCCAGAGGGACCAACTATTTATGACCTTCGAGTGGAAACTCTCGGCCTGTATAACTATCTGATCACTGACTTGTCAACGCCACTTAAGATACATATTTCCCCTCCAAGGGTAAAACATCACAAGCCTCAGATAATCCTGCAAGCAACAATGGAAGAAAATGTTGGTACTTCATCAGGGAGTCCTCATACTCCCTCTACGGTTGCCACAATTAGGGGTGTCAGTTAATGACCTACTATGGGAGTCAGTCAATGACCTCAAAACAAGTGTAGCATCTGAATATCGGCCTAGGCCATGGTTTTTACCAGAAACCAAGACAATAACCTAACTTTTCCTGGAAACTTGGTGCCAGCCAAATCCTAGGATCCTATCCTCATGTACATACTCAATAACCTAAGCTACCTTTTCTGGAAACTTTGCAATTGCCAAACTTGTCAAGATTATTGAACGACCCAATCTGTCACAATCCACGTTGGCCTGCTATGCCGACCAAGTTTCCCTCAGACATTCCAAATTTCGAAGGTAAGCCTAACAAATATCCAGGTGATCATGTCACCACATTTCACCTATGGTGCTCGTCCAACTCTTTGAGAGATGTCTCCATCCAGTCGCATTTGTTTCCATGCACTCTTATCGTGAGTGCCATGAAATGGAACATCGAGCTCGACCACTCAGGATACTCTACTTTTGACAAATTGGAAATGGTTTTCTTAAACCATTTTCAATTACCTGTGAGATATGATGCCGAAACAGAACTACTCACCAACTTTGAGTAGACAAAGGCTGACCATATCTCTTATCACATTCGAGAATGGTGGCACGAGAAGAGTTTGATTAAAGTACCAGTTTCACCAGCATTCCTACTGGAATGGTTCCTTAAGTCTTTGGTACCCCAACTATCCAAGGACGTAGCAACGTTGGGGGTCTTTTCAGAGGAAGAAGTGATAATGAGAGCTCAACAGCTAGAGATAATCTACTCTGAGTCTAGTTTTCTTTACGAAGTTTTTCCAAATGCGCCACAGTCTATTCTTGATAAGACTAGACACAAGTCTAGACCACATGCTGACGACATTGTTGGTTCAACACAATCAAATCCCACTGATCCGTTGTCAAACCAATTGCAACAATTGTCGATACAGTAGATAGTGGCCAAACCAACTCCTAGTTCAGCTACTCCCCCTTCTTAGACATCGGATGTACACAACGTGCAATAGATGAACCCAAATGCCAACCAGCAGGCTGGAGGGAAGAAAAAACAACAAAAGAAGGGTAAGGGGGATAAGAAACCCACCAATAATGTTGGCGAGGGAAACACAGATAGAAATAAGTCGAAGTATCTATGCAACCTTTACAAGGAGGACCACCCAACTCACATGTGCCCTCGACTCGTGGAGGCCCAAATGTTATTGGCGCAACAACAATTTGTAGTGTTAACGAACCGATTTCCTCATGGGAAAAATTTAACTGAAGCCTCTACGAATGTGGATGGTGGTAGTCAGGGACCCCCTTCATCGTCTAGTAATCCCTCAACTTTGAATGTCTATATGTTGAAAGGTGAAGCGCATATAGCTACTAGGGAACATGATTACGGAGCGCCAAGTACTACCGAAAAGGGTAAAGAAGATGAAAACCCGTATGTTCCTCTCTAGATAGAGAGAACGATGGGTGAAAAAATGACTCACATCTTGAAAGGGGTATTCAAGAAGGCTTCACATAATCCAAACACGAGGGCTTCCCATAACTACTCTATGGTGGAGGATTTGTCACAAACCCCTTGCGCGATGTCTTCTTTTGCGATCCTCTAGAGTTTCCCTTCGGAAAGAAAAGCTCTGCTAGCTTCCTTAGGATCCACTGAGACATGTAATCCAAGAACTATCATGCTTGATACAACCAACTTGAACCCTCGTCTCCCATACCACGTCACATTTCAGATAATAGTGGCTCACCCCACAAAATCGTCTACCCAGAATATTTTTCATACGATGGTTGGTGAGGGTGCCTCAAAATGCATTATGTCATTGGAATGTTGGAAGGACATTGGCCAACCCGTTCTATCTCCTTCAACTAATATTCTTACATCTTTCGATGATCATTCTTTCAGACCACATAGAATCATTCCTTCTTTCCCCATGCAGTTAGGAGGGAAGACCGTGTGCATCGAAGTTGAAGTGGTCGATGCGCCTCTTGACTACAACCTCCTGTTAGGAAGGATTTGGACATATGACATGCATGCAATGGTTGCTACAGTTTTTTGGGTCTTGTTGTTTCCACATGAGGGTTGAATTGTAACCATTCATCAATTGTCCTTCTCCAGACCTAAACCTTCATCGGGGGCATCCACAGTCTCGATGATTGATAACCCACAGCTCGGTGTTGTCAATGTGGGGGTTGGTTTGTGCCCACCTTTCATGGGTACTTTTTATTACTCGCCTCCTTCCGACGATGTCAAAATATATTGTTTGTCCCCGACTAGCCTAAGGTTGAAATCTTTTCAGTGTCGTCATTTTGCATGACTTACTTTAATGATTTGTGGATTCTTCCTTCTGCATCAGCCATGATGGAAGGGACAGGGCACCATGTCATGTCCATGCCCTTGTTCATGGTAGAAGTTGTGTACTCTATATTCCATCAAGATTCAGTTGACCCCGATCCGACTCCTGCACTGGAGTTAGATCCATTTCTAGAGCCT
The DNA here is from genome assembly GCA_009831015.1 of Picea engelmannii. Lineage (NCBI taxonomy): Eukaryota > Viridiplantae > Streptophyta > Pinopsida > Pinales > Pinaceae > Picea > Picea engelmannii. The sequence continues at coordinate 33,362 of ML780315.1, read as the reverse complement.
TCCTGGGCTCAAGGTTCCCTTGCCACTACTGATTCCTTAGACTTGGTATTTCCCTCTGATGAGGCGATTTTAGAGGCATTGATTGGTTCATAAAGACCTTGGGATGACCTCCATCATAGATCATATTTTCTCCCAGAGTTAGAAAGAATAGAGGTAGGAGAATTTGTGTTGACTATGACTGGAGATAGGTCTTGTCCTATCAATCCTCTGGCTACAAACACAGTTTATGCCAAGGGTAATATGGAAACCATCGCTAAAACAATACCTATTGATATCTCTAGAATCCCTGGCGTCATAGAGAATGTGTTTGTCGGAGAAGATTGTTCCCCTGAGGAGATTTAGATCTATACATATTTATTTAAATAATTTCACGACGTTTTTTCCTAGTATTAAGAGGAAATGCCAGGAATTGATCCAAGAATTGTCGAACATGAGATTACAACTTACCCTGATGCCAAGCCAGTATGGAATAAGCTTCATTGGGTTAATCCTCAGAAAGCAACAACTATTAAGGATAAACTAGAGAAACTACTCAAATTTGGTTTCATCTACCCCATCTAATTGACTCAATAGGTGTCGAATCTCATTCAAGTCAACAAAAAGCAGGGTACGATTCGTGTATGTACAGACTTCCATGATTTGAACAAGGCCTGTCCAAAGGACAATTTCCCTACCCCATTTATTGACTAGATTGTCGATGAATGTGCAGGCTGCGAAGTCTTTTATTTCATGGATGGTTTCTTTGGATATAATCAGATACAGATCAAACCCAAGGACCAGCATAAAACAACTTTTATCTATCCATGGGGTACATTTTTTTATCGAAAGATGCCTTTTGGCCTGACAAATGCTGGAGCCACTTTTTAGCGGGCCATGTCTTTTTCTTTCCACGATCTCAAACACCTAATCGAGGCTTATCTCGATGATTTAGTGTCATGATCTCCTAAGAGAGTTGATTATCCCACACACCTCCGACTTATCTTTGAGTAATGTCTCTACTATCAGATTCGCTTGAATCCAAACAAATGCAGTTTTTGAGTGATGTCAGGTTGTCTGCTAGGTTTCATAGTTTCAAAAACAATGATCATGGTCGATCCTCTAAAGGTTGATTTGAAATTTCAGTTTCCTCCCCCGTGCATAGTCCCTTAGCTTCAGAGTTTACAGGGAAAAATGAACTTTTTATGGTGTTTCATCACAAACTATGCCGAGATCACAAAAGGGTTTGTGTGTTTACTAAAGAAGGACATTCCTTTCCATTGGGACAAAACCGCTCAACACTCTTTCGAAGCGTTCAAACATGCCCTCACATATGCCCCCCTACTTCGGCCACCCAATTATAATAAATATTTCTTATTGTACTTGGTCATTGTAGAGTCAACCATCGTCATGGTCTTGGTTCAAGAGACGATTTTCTTGAAGAGAACGTGATTTACTACCTGATCCGAGGCTTGGTTGGACCAGAACTCAACTACTCCCATGTTGAAAAACTTGTGTTGGCAGCAGTTCATGTTGTCCAACGGTTTCGTCACTATATCTTCTTTTGCAAGACCATCGTCAGTGTCGTTGTGAATCCATTCCAATATGTGTTGACACAATGCTTAATCGGTGGAAATAGCAGTATATGGATAGTTATCCTCCAGGAATTTGAATTTGATTTTGTTTCAGTGAAATCCAAAAAGTCGTTGGTCTTTGTGGAACTCATCTCAGAACTTCCGGTCGAGTCAGGTGATGTTATACCCAAAGAGTCTCCTATTAAGGGAGATATGTTTTTTATCGCATCTTTGGATCCCTGGTATGGAGATATACTAGTATATATATAGACTTGAAGTGCCCTGCCTTTTCTTCTCATGATGAGCATCGATGTATACACCATCAAGAAAAAAACTATCTTATTCTCAAAGACACTTTGTATCATCGAGGTATAGATTTCATCCTTCGTCGATGTCTCACCCATGAATAATAAGAACTCATGCTTAACGACTGCCACACTAGAGCATGTGGTGATCATTTGTCTGGGTTGTAAACAACCCAAAAGATTCTATGAGCCAGTTACTATTGGTCGACGTTAATCAAAGATTGCATTGAATCGGTCAAGAAGTGCCACCTATGTCAGATATTCTTATGGACGATGAGGGCACATCCTTCTCCCATGTTTCCTATCATCACAGTTGGCCCCTTCACCAAGTGGGGGATTGATTATACTACATGCCACCCCCCCTCATCCAAGGGGCACCATTATATCCTTGTAGCAGTATACTACTTCACCAAGTGGGTCAAAGCTATGCCAATGTTCAAGGATGATGGAGAGACAACAACTCTCTTCTTATTTAATCAGATAATAGCAAGGTTTATCATCCCGAAGGAGATTGTCACCGACCATGGTAGTCACTTTCAAAATAAAATGATGTCTGAGTTAAATTCAAAGCTAGGGTTGAGACAAGAACACTCATCACCATATTACCCACAAGTGAATGGTCAGCTGGAAGCTCTGAATAAGTCACTCAAGACCATTCTACAACGAACGATAAATTCGGCCAAGTCAAATTGGCATTTGATGTTATACTCGACATTGTGGGCCTACCGAACCTTTGTAAAGACTACCACTAGTTTCTCACCTTTTCAACTTGTTTACGGGTTGGAAGCAGTCTTTCCTATAGAATGCCAGATCCCATCTCTTAAGTCTGCAATATAGTTATTTCCAGACACTTCACCACTTGAGGAATGCTTATTATATCTCGAACAAATCGATGAGCAATGACATGATGCAACCTTGGCTAATGAGGCTCACAAGCAAAGATTCAAGTGCCAGTATGATCGGTTCGTTCGTCCTTGGATTTTCTCCGAAGGCGACCTTGTCCTAGTCTATGACCAAGATAAGGATCCCCTGGTTACAAGCAAGTTCAAACCCATGTGGTTCAGATCGTTCATTGTGAAGGAGGTATTAAAGAAGGGCGCTTATTGTCTGGATGACTTTGAAGGGAAAGATTTAGTGGAGCCTAGAAATTTGCTCTACCTCAAAAAGTATTACTCATAGGTGGGTCGCCTTGGGTGACTTCTTGTATATATGTATATTTCTTATACATTTTAGTTTTTGTCTTTTGTTTTATGGACATATAGTTTTTAACCTCAACTTTTTCACTTTGGAAAATGTCAAGTGAATCGGACATTTTCATTGGATTTGCAGACGGTGCTAGCTGATACACTGAGAGGCTTGCTTCCGTAGCTTGGGTAACCTTCACACCCCAGGGCCAATTGTTATCTTCTGGAGGTATATGTTTAGGTGACGCCACAAACAATGTCATCGAATACAGTGAAGTAATAGAGTTTCTTCATGATGCCTTGTCACATGGTATCTCTTACCTCCGAGTCTACTTAGATGCATAATTGGTTGTGTCCTAGTTAAATGGGGTTTACCGAGTTTATGATTCTACTCTACATTGATGATTCCTTATGGTACGCCTCTTAGAATGTTGTTTTGATTATATTACATATATCCATGTTCCTAGGAGATTGAATCAAATGACAGATACTCTAGCTAATCAAGTATTAATTTGGCATATTGCACACACGTAATAAAGAGCACACGCATACACATATAAATACATTTGCAAATAAATGTAAACCATAAGACAAAAAGATGTAAATATATATATATATATATATATATATATATATATATATATCGAAATTATTAGAGTACATAGGTGGGCGCAAGCGCCTCAAAAAATAACGAGTCTAGTATATAATGTGAGGCTTATGCCCTAAAAAATATACAAAAAGTGCCATCAGCACGTAAATGGTCCACCCTAAGCTAAGCATGAGGCTTGTTGGCCCTGCCATAGTGGATTACAACGTTTTCCAAACGTTGAAATAGATGGACCCAGGTTCGTCGCACCCCACCAACATGAGGCTACATAGATGGTGGGAGATCCTTGATCTCGGCCATAAGCATAGTACGGGCGAGTGTGGTCAGGTTCCGCTCCACTCATCTCAAAACTCTTTCACCCTCTCTAGCTGGAGGTACCCCCGCTGCTACTGTTGGTCCGGCGGCCGCTACTGCTGCTACCTCTAGTCATGGATGACTCTTGATCCATGCAAACTCAACTAGATGCACTGGTCCCACATCTGTACATAACATATACATAGCTTTCAAGTGATCTAGTACACATAAAAAATGATATATATAAAAAAGAAATCAAAAATTAAAAAAACTTTTAAAAATCAAAATGTACCTAATTCTCCTCGCTCTGCTCTAGGAGGTATGGGCATGTCAGGATATCTAGAGAGGTTGATCCCGACATAGGGGTAGTCCTCTATAGCCAAAATCTTCCAGACCACCAGTTAAAAAATGTATCATCGAAGGCCTCGATAGTCCTCCCTCCCCCCTATCATGTAAACAAGGATGCCCACCTACACACTGCTGGGAAGGAGGCCACGTGCCCCCATATTGTCTCTCGAGGACTAAGACTGGGTACCCTCTCAAAGAAGAAAGATCAAAGAACATTCTTGAACCTGAAGTTCTTGTTGTCCCACCCACGACACTTTGTGAGCTGTCTCTTCATGCACTCTAGCATGGTTGTACTCCAATCCAACACTTGTGCATTTAAGCAATGTACTGTGCAATGCATATGCACTCGGGAGGCCTGATGTAAAGAAACGGATCCAATGATCCTCCCAATAAGTAATACTATCACTTTCAGTGATAGGTTGGTGATTTTTTGGATTGGTACCTTGGAATCCACTTTATTTGTTCCAACCTCGCAGTGATTTCCCGATCAATTCGGCAATGTTGTGAAGCCAAGTAGGAAAAGAATGAAGGTTGATTGGTTCACCTCTCCTTGAGAGGCTAGTCAAGAAGTAAATGTCCTTAGTTGTTGGAGTCAATAACTTCCCCTCGAGCATAAAATCCTCTCATCAATTCATTAAAGGGTACTGAAATCTTAATCTTAGCCATCTCACTTTCGAAGTCAAAAGAGGAGGGAGTTTTTTCTACCTCTTTAGGGACAGTTTATTTTCTTGTCAATATTTTCTTCGACGGTTCCTCTTTCTGCTTGCCCTTATCTGTAGCATCTTTTGTAGTGGAATCTTTCACAGCGAAATATTTTTGGGGTTGAATGGAAGAGGGCGCGTTACTCTGAATGTCTTTGGTGAGGTTTTCCTTTGGGAGGTTACCTTTCAGAGGATTTTGAGGCACCTTTTGATTTCGGATATTGTATTTCCTTTGGAATTGCATGATGGTGTTCTATAATCCGGTCTTGTAATCTTCTTTTTCTACCGATAACCTCTCCTCTTCATCTTGCTAGAAGATTTCACTCGCATCCATGAACTGGTCATGTTCTTCCTTGGCCAAAAACAATTCAGTTTCTTTGTCATCATAGCAGTTCACATTATCTTCAAAATATTCATCATAATCTTCATTCATATAATTATTCTGAAAAGGGGGTTTGACTTGTTGTTCTCCCTGATTTCCTTGATTCCCCTGATTTGTTTGGTCTACTTGAGTTGCTTGATTACCCTGATTCCTCTGCTCCCTTTGATGGATTTGTGGACCGGCAGGTCTCCTCGGATTCCTGGGTGGACCATCGACCTGTTCCCTAGGGTTAGGTCTGTTTCCCAGTGCCATTCTTTCCATCATCCTTTCCATGTTTCTCATCATCGCTTCAAACCTTTCTTTTGATGTTTGTGACATGGAAGTTTGTGCTTTATCCTGAGTTTTTCCCATGTTTCTTCCAGGATTAGCTTTCATTTTTCCTGAAGCCATTAGGTCTACTTTGAATTTGATGGAATCTATCATCATATCATCTAGCATGGTAGATCTTCGCTCCCTCAATAATAAAGAAAAATCACTTTCGAAAGAATCGGCATATCTGAGCTGAGCCACTTTAGGTGGGGGTTTTACTTCATCAAGAATCGCATTATACACCTTAATGAATCTAGCTGAAAACTCTTGCACTATTTCATCAAGGGACCTCTTCATATTGTTGTAGTGTTTCAACAATTGAAGGGGTTTTTTTATCTCCCCATCTGGCAAGCAAGAGTGTCTCAAAAGCTGCGAAATCTGCGATACTTGCTGGTGCCAAGGCTCTGAACCATTGTCTTACATCTCTTGCAAGGCTTTGTGTGAACAAACTCATTTTCACGTCTGCAAAATCCACCTCCTCTAAGCCTATGAAGTCATTAAACCAGTCTTGGTGTTTCTGGGCCGATATGTTACCCTCAACATCATATAGCTTAATCCTTAGGTTGTATTCCTAGGGTAAGTCATGCAATACAGCAAGCAGTATGAGAGGAGAAAATATTGTTGCCATAGTTGCTGTGAGGGGTCAGAGTGGTTGTTAGTTTCAGATAGGGGGCACTATGGGTTTAAAAGGAGCGGCTAGAATCAAATCTTGGAATCTTTTTTCATCAAATAGGGTCTCGTCTAAATGGGATTCAGACCTGGTTCTGAACAGGGAGTGTTTGAAATTTAGGTCAAACTCAAGGTCATCGATGTTGATCAATCTGTCTCTAGGTAAGGACGAATATCGGTCTTGATGTAACACAAGGGTCACTGTCCTTTCTTTTCTTCTTCGACCAAGCTTTTCAGGACTAGAGACAGGGACTACAGGCTCGGGGTCTGGGTTTCTCCTAGTGTGGATTCTCTTAGGAGCCAGGGTTTCTATCTCACTCAGCGTAGTACAACTGGTCTCTAGGTAATTTGGTCGCCAGGGTAAAGATAATCTTCAGCCAGTAACGTATTTGGTCCACTTTCACCCTTAGGGATCAAACTAAAGCTTTAAGTCATTTTCCCAGGGAAAAAATTTCGATTTTGTCCCCGACAACGGCGCCAGAATGTTATCACTCTGTAAATTCTATCCAGATGAATAGAAAAATGACAGAGGAAAATGTTTCAACCAACTTTAGAGTTGAGGCACTAGCCTGCCCAACTCAAAGAGGGCTCTCTCATGTCACTTGATATATCTATGGAAACCGGCGGCTAGATTTGATTTGTTTGGGAGATTTTTAATAGAGTTGTTGGCGAAGAAGAGGGGAACACTATGGGATATGGAGTCAAAATTCTAAAAGTGAATGAATACAATGCATAGACTGATAGAACTCTCTAGAGGACAAAGGCTAAATAAGGCGATGAATCTGAGTTATTCTTGAAATAAAAAGATGTGTAGGAAGATAAAGAAGACAAATAACTGCATCAGAGCATTGCTGAAATGAATTCTGAATAAGTTAAGAAGACAATCACATAGTTTAATTTGCTTAGACCAAGAGCATCGCATGACGAATTCTGGGCCTTTAAACTCTCCATTTTAAACAGAAGAAAATTTAAATGAAATGACAGGCTACAGGAAATACATACGATGAAAGGAAACAAAGCTCATATCACCACCCATTAGAATATTTTCATAGAGACCTCAAAATCTTCTGCATTTGTATTCCATTTAGATTCAGAAAATTTACAAATAAAGTTTGATACAACCAAAAAGGTGCTCTTACACTTCTACCAACATTGGCTAATTCAAGCCTCTTAGTACTTATACAATTTTATAAAAAATAACTGAAACTGAAATGTTTCAGCTTCTGTAACAATTTCGGATGTCAGTTTTGGTATACGAAACGACTTACAATCATTAACAAAAAGAAACGTTTCACCATCATGAATAATCTCTCTGACAGCCCAGCTGCTTCTCCTACACCTGGTCTGCTCTGTACTTCTGTTAGGTCTGGTAATATGGGTGACAATTGGAGATCATTTGTTGGTTCCGGGGACGTGGCATTTTGTCTTTCCCGATCATACAAGTTCCTTCAATTGTGTGTTAGAGGGGATTTCGTAGTCCATCATTTCTTTAATCAAAATTTCCAGGTCGATGCACGTTGCGTAGAACATGATTTTGTTGATGAAGATGAGCATGGTGATCTTTTTACACTCGGTCGAAATAAACGCATCTTTAGGAAGCTCGATATTGTTAGATCCCATAAACATTCTCAACAGATGACAGTAGTATCTGAAATGTCTCAATGAGATGAAATTAACCAGTTGTTGATGTATGTTCTCCCCAATAAATTCATCAAAATTGACACAGACTGATTGCCCAAACAGGAAGAAAATTAACAGGATTCCTAACACAACCTCTACCACAAACTTATCATTGTCTAGACCTAGAATTTGACTCAGCAGAGAACAAGCCCACTGGACTTCGACGATCATGACGCTTAGATTGGCAGGCAGAGATAGACTTTCTGAATGATGTTCAGGTTTGACTATGGTTTGCAAAAACAATGTTTTTACCTCGGGCAAGCATTCCCTATAAATCATAATCATTCTCTGTTCCTCAAAGGGTTTTGACACCACAGGGGAGGCGTCTTTTACATTTAGGGCATGTCGGAGCGAGGGACCATCTACTTTACATAGGAATTATGACCCTAATTTGTTTAGGATGACTCTTTCTCCCTGGGAATATCTCTCAGCACACCAGTTCATAAATTCGAGGAATGGGAAAATTGTTTCTACGACATAAGGGGTGAAAGAGGCTCGAGCCTCTTCAAGAAAGGATATGTGATGTTGTTCAACAAATTCTCTTTGGAAATAGAAACAGGTGAGACCATTTTCACTGTGTCGAAAATGTCAGAATCTCTGTCAATTAGGGCATCTTCCCTGGAGGGAGTATCTGGTTCACTCATGGATAAAACAATAGGATTGGCAACCATCGTGAAGAATATCTGATAAGCGGCGAGAAAACTGATCTGGTTTGGTCCTGAATTTTGAAATTTGGATGGAAGCTTTGCGCCAAATATCTGAACGTTCAACTGTTTCAAATACTCATAGAATAATGCCCGGGGTCCCTCCTTTTACAGGTGTCTATTACCATTGGGGTTTGGAGAAAAGCAGTTTTAGATGAACCACCCTTAGCCCCGATGTGTCTTAGAGAACGTCGTGTGTCCATGATTTAAACCAGGGCAGGTTTCCCTGGCCTGCCCCTTGTCGGCTAATTCTCACGCTACTTCGATCGCCGAATTGTACCTCGATCATTGATTTGGTTCGTTTCAATATCTACGGTCAATGTCTTGCCCGACGACTTTGAAATCGGAGGTTGAAAAAGGTGGTTTTGGTCAGACAACCCTCCTTTTCGATATACTTCTAAGGGAACCACGCATCCCACAAAAAACCGTGACGGTTTTTCCCGGCCCACCCTTGACCGCTTAATCTTTGTGCTAGTTGTATCTTCGATACATGTCTCAGCCCTTGATCCAGGCCACCTTTTAGATCGACGGTCGGCTGAGATTTATTCTTCATATCTCCACTATTTCTTCCAAATGCCGCTAGATATAGATGGGTCCTCTAAATTTATCATATCTCTGTGGTGATTTAATCCGTCATAAAATTTCTGAAACTCGGACACCAGCTAGGAATTATATGGTGATAACAGGACCCATGCTTGTATGTGGAATAATGAGATGAAGACCAAGGAAATTGTTGGTGAAACTATCCTAGATGAATAGCGATTGTCATGCCATTTTCGGTGGTATGTGGAATGTCACATAACTCCTCATGGTTTGAGAGTTATGGCCTTAAGAAGATGAAGGACCCCCACATGAAGGCTTGAAGCCCCCAAGGTCAAAGAAGTCAAAGTGACCTAAAAGAAGAAATCATTATTTAAATGA
>ML780315.1:10202-22797 GCA_009831015.1 Picea engelmannii | reverse complement strand
TTGTGTATCAGTTTCAGATCTTTATTCATTACAGGTACAAAGTTATGATTATTTCAAGTTGGGGTTGTTGACTAATCCAAAACTAGTCATGGTTGAGACAAGCAGTTGATGAGTTGGCACATACGTGAGGTGTATAGTTGATGATGTTGGTACATATTGATGAGTCATTGTTGATTATTAGTTGACACATTATTGGTATATACTTGGTACATGGTTGGATGCACTTGTTTATGGTACAGGTTGACTATAGGTTGTTTGGCACAGGTTGGTGCATGGTTGATGCACTCGTTTATGTTGACAGATTGATATATGTTGAGGATTGTTGCCTCATCTCAGTTGGTGTTGAGAATGTAAGTTGAGTCTTTCATATAGAGCTGGTACTCTTGTAGAGTTGTACTCTATTCAGTTGTTGCTGAAAAACTCCCAGATTGAAGTCCATAATAAAAAGAAAAATTGTACATACATTTTGTGTTCTTTGTGTTCCTTGTGGAGATGATTTATTGATTATATGTTGTTGATATATGTTGTTGATATGTATTCACATATAATTGATTATAAATGAAAACAATGAGTAATGAGAAAATGTTGAATGTTAACTAAGGAGTTTTTGTGTAAGAGGGAAATTTTGGGAAAAAGATCCCCACACTCATTCAACCCCCCCTCTAAGTGTGGTAGGTGTGTCCAACAATGACTACACTCATTCGCAAGAAGATGATGAGTACAATGAGGCTATGAAGGCCTTTTTATGATAAACATGAATTCCAAAACCCTAGACATCCAAAAACCTAACCCTAGGAGATGAGGCACCAAAAGTCATGTGGGCCCCATTGGAGTAAGTTAGTACATCAACTTATTGTGGTCGTAACTTTTGCATACGATCTTTGTTTTAGGTTTTTTATAGCCCATTGGAAAGGTTTTTTTGATAACTACACATTATGTCGTCAAAATTTGACAATATCTACAGTTTGATTGTGGCAAGCCAAGAAAACATTGTTTAGGGCCCCAAAACGGCCCTGGAAGTACAAATAGATTATTGACATTAAAACTTTCAAAATACACCAGTTGGAATAGGTGGGAGGCCACCATTATCCACCTGGATGTCGTGTAGGGCTTTAGGACATCCCCAGAAGTGCATAACCCACAATTACAAAGAAATATCCCCATTACAGAGAAACATGTTGAACTGAAAACTATCAAGATGAGCTAGTTGGAATTTGGAACGGGTGGGTGGCCACCAATATCCACTTGGATCAGTCGCGCTAAGGAATGATCTATGTTATGGAATCAATAGAACGTGTTTAGGATTCATCAAAGGAGAAGATATATTTTCCTTCTAATTGTTTGGTTTCTATTAATGATATTTTGAAAGTGTTGAATCTACATGTTGTTGTGACTCGGTGGTGAAAATTGAGGAGCAGATTAATATAATGCAGTGGAATGAGTGTTCCTAATTATGGACAAATGAAAATCTACTTGTTGATGTAGATCTATGATGAATAATTCACATCTATCGTTAATAGTGATGAGAGGAAAATGTAAGATGGAGAGGTGCAATGGGATATCTATTGTTATAGGGTAGATCTACTATTATGTTAAAGATTGCTCTATTCATTGGTAGAGATGAATAAATTCCCAAAGTTGTGAGCATTTTGTCTTAAAGGACCAATCCCATGCTCATTGTCACTGTTTTTTTGACTTTTTGGTAGGACTAGTAATATCGGCCACACAATACTTCTTATTGTGGGAGCATTGTTATGCTAACTAAACATACATGGAAGTTAGTGGTGGGTCCACTAGAGTTGGATAGAATTTTCCTTTGTAGTGAATGGATGCATTTATATGTGTGTATTGTTCCCTATTCACCTATGTGGAGGGTTTTATTTTCTATATATCGAATATAAACTATCTAAGAATGGTAGTGTGGATATGTTTTTCAATCACCTTATTGGTATGTCCTTGGTAGGGATGTCTTATAATGAGTTGTGCAATTGTATTAAGGATGCAAGGATGGAGGAGGACTTTGATGTTGATTTATTTTTGAATTTGCTCCTATGAGGTCTTCAAAGATACTTTATCGTGATTATATGTGCATCATGGTATCTACAGTTCAATATTATAGAAAATGTGGGTATATTCATTTCTATCATAGCAAGTAATACAATGTGAAAATATCAACTGAATTAGAATAGCATTAAGTCAACAACTTCTACTAGTAATTAATAATCTACATATAATTATTCTTGTTGTAAAAATGTGTCAATTTGGTTCTATTATTTTGGCATATATGATGTTGGTTGATCTACTCACTATGACAAATTATCTACCAATGAGGTGTATTTATTGGTAATGTGATACCAATTGGAGCAATTGGGGATGTCCAATTGATTTCACTAGTGCTTTTGAAGCTTGGGTTTAACACATGAAACAAGGAAATAGAGTAGTGTATAATCGACTTTTGATGGGTTGTTGTTGTTCCTTGGATTCCAACATGAATGACAATCAATATGAAGAATGTGCAATGTTTGATTTTGGAGGTAGATACCATGATTTGTAGCAAGGAAACAAAGCAGTATATAGGCAGCTTGCATGGTTGGTGAGTGAGAAGATCGATTTGATACTAAGGTAGGCTTCATGAGGATGTGGTCATGGGATTGCGAACAAGGATTGGAACAATAACCATGATTTAGTATATAATGGTGTGAGGTTGGGGAGTGTACCAATTGTGCCTTTAAATGCAAGTGATAGAATTGAAGAGATTGATGTAATGATTTCTATATAACTAGATAAACATAGAGCGAGAAAAAATTACCCTAAAATCATGTTTAAATGGGAGAATATTAAATTAATTTTTGTTAGGGACCTAACCTCCCTAACCCCTCAAGTGGGTAGAATAATATATTTCCATGTAATAAAGGTCAATATTAATGAGTCCTAGAAATAAGGAGGAGTAAGTCAAATGTTAGAAGACCTAATAGAAACTTTCGCTTCTAGAAAGATCTTCCTCTAGATTGTTCTTTTGGATAGATAGATTTAGTATAAATAGGAGTAGAGGGTATGAGAAGTTTGTTCTTGGAGAATTAGTGTAATAGAGCTCTACTCTACTGGAGGTTTCCTTCTCGAAGAGGCAAGTGAACATTGTTTCCTATCAATAAAGGTATAATTTTGGTGTCGTGGTTCCATATAATTTGTTGTTCTATTGTTATCTCTACAGTATTTTCATATTTTGTCGTTATATCCGTGTTATTCTCTGCATTATTTCTCTTTTCTGCTAATATAATATACCTAGTACCTTACAAGTGGTATCAAAGCACTTTCCTTGGTAGAAAATTGTGGGTTATTTTATTTTTTTTCAGGGTAGAGACATATTATGGCATCTTAAAGCTACAGAGATCTGTCGTTACATGCATAAACTTGTGTTCGGGGAGTAATACACACAAGAAATACAAGTGGTACTTAAGCACAAATCTGTTTTCCACCCTTGTAACCCATGTTGGTACTCCTTTGAGTGGTAGCATCAGACAACACATGCATACAGATTGGCCTAGATCTCCTGAATCCCTCTATAGATAAACGGATTGGTCATATGACTTCTACAGTTCCACTGAGAACAAAACTTGGGAAGATACTCTCTAGTACCTGGGTAGTCGGCTAGTACGTCTAAGGGAATAGTCTATCCTCATTTGTTGGTTCCCTGAGATATTGGTTCAAGTACTACTGTTGCACCCTACACATATATCAGAGAGATATAATACAGGGAAAACCCTTGTCTATATAAACCTTGAATACCCTAACCCTTGGGAAGGAAACAAAAACATAACAGACAAGACCTATTGCCGCACAACTATGCCTCCTGCATTCTAGTTGCGAAATTGATACATATTTCTTCGTGTTAAGAATTTGGGAATTTCAACACTTATTTGGGATCTATCCCATTGGATTCCCCTTTTCTCCCTTATCGCAATTGTATCTTTCATTTTTAAGCCTTTTTTCAATGGACCCAACCCCTCCTCAACTTCCCTATTTTGTCGCGAATCCCATTGGATTCCCCTTTTCTCCCTGATTGCAATTGTATCTTTCATTTTAAGCCTTTTTTCAGTGCACCTGACCCCTCCTCAACTTCCCTATTTTTATTCCTATCCCATTATCTTCCCCTTCTTTCCTTGATCATCGTGGTACATATCACTTATAAGTCCTTTTCTATGGTCCCACCCACCCATTTTCCTTTACCCGCACTCCCCCTCTCCAAATGGCCAACGTGCGCAACCAAGACCTTCAAGATTCCATCAATCAAGCCAAGGAATCCATCCAAAAAATGACATCTAACATTAGCTCTACCAATTCCCACCTTGCAAAATTTGAGACCCAAGTCCAGCACAAATTTGACACCATGGAGGCCAAATTAATGAACCAATTTAACACCCTCCAGCCTACTATTGACCAGTTGTTGAACCTCACTCTGGGTCCTTCCTCCTTGAACCAACCAGATGTTGTTGATTCCTCTCATTCTCTGATTTTCAATCCAACTCCTTTCATTGTGACCCCTGTCTTCCCTGTGTTGAGGTCAATAAATTTGATTGCTCTAATCCCACAGGTTGAGTCACTCAAATGGAGCATGGTTTTTGTCTGCATGGTATTACTGATGAGTTGGCCAAACTTCGCTATGTTGTGTTCTATCTAGATCATGAACGATGGAAATGGTGGTAATGGCATAAAAGATCACATCAAGGGTATATTGCATGGACCTAGTTTGTTGCAGAGCTCTATGACCTCTTTGACATTGATACCCACTATCTTGGTCGTTTGGCCAAGTTGAAACAATCTGGCACAGTGGAATACTTTATAACTGCTTTTGAACATTTGGCCTTTCCAACTGAGGGCATGTCAGATGTGTTCTTCTGTGAATGCTTTATTATTGGCCTTAAGGGTGAAATGTGATCCCAGGTTCTCATGGCTCTCCCTCGGACTTGGTTGGAAGCTACTAAATGTGCCAAAGAATCCCAACAAGTTGTTTTTTCCCATAACAAAAAACCCTCTTTTTTCCCTCTCCCTTGACCCACTAGTCCTAACTCCCCTGACACTCCCCTCAAGGTCCAGAAATTAAGTAAGGATGAAATGGATGAATTCCAACTGAAGGGTCTTTACTATAATTGTGATGAAAAATATTTTATGGGGCACAAGTGTAAGGAACAAAAACTTTTTATGGCCATTTCCAAAGATGTTCCTGAAGAAGATGTGACAGTTCCCATTGTTGAAGAGCCTTCCCTTCTTTATGCTACCCAGGAGCCCGTTGACCCACTAGAATTTGACCCACTCATTTCCTTGCATGCCCTCACTATCTTCTCTTCTCCATAAACCCTCAATCTCATTGGATATATTAAGCACATGAAGGTCATCATCCTTGTTGACAGTGGTACCAACCACAATTTTATTCATCGTCGTAATGCCCAGGAAACCAATTGTTATATTTGTGTTGTCAATAATTTTCAAATCATGATAGCCAATGGTCGGTCCATGAAATGTGGTGGGAGTTGTGAAAATGCATGTCTTCAAATTGGACATTACCACCTGAAATCTCATATGTTTTCCATTGACATGGGCAATTGTTACATTGTTCTAGGTGTTGAATGGTTACGCACTTTGGTTCCCATTATTATGGATTTTAAGGAATTAACCATGCAATTCCAACATGAGGGACAAAGGTATCTATTCCAAGGTCTCACAGTTGATTCTCCTGAGATCATCATTTCCCATCACATGGAAAATCTCTTCAAGAAAGGCCACTTTGGTATTATTACTCAAATCCATTCCATTCAAGCGGTTCAGACACCCTCTGTGCATCCTACCCTCCAAGCTATCCTCTCCAAACATCAAGTTGTTTTTTTGACTCCTTAGAGACTTCCTCCTTCTCGTGGTGTTCATGATCATTCCACCCCCCTTTTTCTTGGAAGTCTTCCTCCCAATGTTCTCCCTTATCGTCATCCCTTTTCCCAAAAGAATGAAATTGAGAAAATAGTGCAAGAATTGCTCCAAGCGGGTGTTATATTCTCTAGTACCATCCCTTATTCTTATCCTATGGTCATGGTACTCAAGAAAGAAGGTACTTGGCACATATGTCCTGACTTTCATTCCCTCAATAATCTCACCATAAAGGACAAGTTTCCCATTCCTGTCATTGATGATCTCTTGGATGAGTTGAGTGGTGCCCAGTACTTCACTAAACTTGATCTACATTCTGGCTACCACCAGATACGTAGAAGCTGACATCTCCAATACTTCCTTTCGAATTAATGAGGGTCACTATGAATTCTTGGCCATTCCCTTTGGCCTATGTAATGCCCCCTCGACCTTCCGAAGCCTCATGAATCATGTCTCTTGTCCTTTTGTCTGTCATTTTTTCTTAGTTTTCTTTGATGATATTCTCATCTATAGTAAAACTTGGAAATCTCATCTTTCCCATGTGGATTAGGTTCTCCATATACTCTCTCAGCACCAAGTTTTCCTGAAACACTCTAAATGTTCCTTTGGCACCTCGAAAGTCGAGTAATTGGGTCATATTGTTGGCAAGGCTAGTCTCCAGGTGGATCCTAAGAAGATTGAAGAAATGCAGGATTGGCCTCACCCCAAGACTATCAAAATCTTGTGTGGTTTTCTGGGTTTAATAGACTACTATCACAAGTTTGTTCAAAATTATGGAAATATTGTGGCGCCTCTCACTACTCTCCTTAAAAATAATTCTTTCACTTGGACTCCCGCAGTTGATAAGGCCTTTCAATCCTTGGAGGCGACTATGTGCACTACTCCAGTGTTGGCCTTTCCTGATTTCACAAAGACCTTTGTCCTAGAATGTGATGCCTTTGGGAGAGGAATTGGAGCAGTCCTTATGCAAGAGGGAAAACCTTTGGCCATTACCTGAAAACAATTTTCATAACGTCATTTGGGACAATCAAGATCTATAAAAAGGAAATGTTGGTTATTCTACATGTTGTGGATCTTTGGATACCTTATCTTTTGGGGTAACACTTCCAAATTAAGAGAGATCATCAAAGCCTCAAATATTTTCTGGAGCAATGACCTTCCTCCCCAGAGCAATAAAAATGGGTGACTAAGCTCTTTGGATATGATTATGAGAACATTTAAAAGAAAGGCAAAGAAAATGTCGTTGTTGACTCTCTTTCACGAAAATATGAAGATGAAGGGTCCCTTTTCTCCCTCTACTTCATTGTACTAGATTGGATCCAATTTGTTCGCCAAGAATGGCTCCAAGATCCTAAAATTTCGCATTTGATCCAATAATTGCAAGACAAATATCAAGTTTAACTAGGGTACTCTTGGCACAATGATGAGCTTCACTACAAAGGTCATTTGTATTTAAGTAAACAACCACAACTTAAATCCATAGTACTTTCTGAGCTTCAAGCTACACCCACAGTTGGGCACTCAGGGTTTACCAAAACCTATGACCAGGTCAAATGTTCTTTTATCTGGGATGGTATGAAAAAGGATGTTCTCACTTTTGTGGTAGAATGTGATGTTTTTCAATGCAACAAGGGAGAAACAATCAAAGCTCCTAGCACACTAAAACCACTTCTAATTCCACCCACTATTTGGAGGGACATCTCTATGGATTTTATTGTGGGATTACCTAAATCAAACAATAAGTCAGTCATCATGGTGGTTGTTGATCGTCTTTCCAAGTATGTTCATTTTTGTTCTCTTCAACACCCATTTATCACATCCACTGTGGCTCAAATTTTCATGGATCATCTCTTCAATATTCATGGCATGCCTCATTCTATTTTTTTTTTATCGAGATCCCACTTTCACCAACAACTTTTGGAAAGAACTGTTCAAGCTATAGGGCACCCAATTTCATCTCAACATTGCCTATCATCCTCAGATTGATGGTCAAACTAAAGTTGTCAACATGTGTTTGGAGACATATTTGAGGTGTTTTTCCTCTAAAAGGAAAAATCAATGGGTTCAATGGTTACAATTAGCTAAATGGTGGTACAACACTTCTTACCATACAACTACTCGCATGACTCCTTTTGAAGCACTATATGAACAAAAGCCACCTTCTGTTATCTCCTACATGCCAGGTGTCTCAAAGGTCTAGGTGATTGACTAAATGCTTACAGTTCAAGAGGTTATTCTGTGTACCCTCAAAGAGAATTTGTTCATGGCTCAGAATTGCATGAAGCAACACGTAGATCAAGTTCCCTCATAACGTCAATTTGTTGAAGGAGACCAAGTATTTCTTCCACTGCAACCTTATAAGAAAACTTCACTCAAGGCCGGACATTGTCAGAAATTGGCACCCAAATTTTATGGTCCTTATACTATTCTCAAGAACGTGGGACAGGTGGCCTATCAGTTAGCTTTTCCCATTCCTTCTAAGCTCCATCATGTTTTTCATGTCTCATGTTTAAATAAGGTGATTGGAACTAAGTTTCAAACTCAAACCAACCTTCCCAATTTAGATGAAAAATGATCAATATGGTTGCAACCACAAGCATTTTTGGACCAGCGTGAGCATCGTCTTTGTTAGCACACCATCAAGGAAGTGTTAGTCTAGTGGAAAGATACAACTCCAGTAGATGCCACCTGGGAGCCAGCTACCATTCTGCATCAATTTCCTCATCTCTAACCTTGAGGACAAGGTTGATTTTAAGGGGGAGGGCATGTTAGGGACCTAACCTCCCTAACCCCTCAAGTGGGTAGAATAATATATTTCCATGTAATAAAGGTCAATATTAATAAGGCCTAGCAATAAGGAGGAATAAGTCAAATGTAAGAAGACCTAATAGAAGCTCCGGCTTCTAGAAGAATCTTCCTCTAGATTGTTCTTTTGGATAGATAGATTTAGTATAAATAGGAGTAGAGGGTATGAGAAGTTTGGTCTTGAAGAATTATTGTAATAAAGCTCTTCTTTGTTGTAGGTTGCCCCCTCGAAGAGGCAAGTGAATATTGTTTCCTATCAATAAAGATATAATTATGGTGTTGTGGTTCCATACAATTTGTTGTTCCAGTGTTATCTCTGCAATATTTCCGTATTTTGTTACTATCTCTGTGTTATTCTCTGCATTATTTCTCATTTCTGCTAACATAATAGACTCCATACCTTACAATTTTCCACTACACCAATGATGTTCTATTTACCCATAATATTAGCATGTAATAAAACCTATTGAAAAACTTAGTTTATTCCATTATAAAGTTATTGAAGTGATTGACCACCGTAATAAAAATATTTTTATACTTATTTGAAAGGATTTCCAAAATAATAGCTAAGTTTATAATTAATGTTTAATTTGTTTCTCCTTAGAAACATCACCATAATAAATAAATAAAATTATACTTATTTTCGATGAAGGATTTCCAAAATAATAGCTAACTTTATAATTAATGTTTAATTTATTTCTCCTTAAAATCCATGTAGAGGGATACTTGTTAAAACAACTTTATCTTGATATTGTACATACCGATATTGTACGGTATGTGCCATTTTATCTTGATCTTGTAAGGTATGTGCCATTTATGATTGAGGTTGACTTTAGCATTTAGAACCAATAGAAAGGAGTTTGTGGTTTTAATCCGAGTTATAAAGATGGTATTTCATTGATTGCATATCTTAGAGGTGTATCTTTTGTGATTTTCATAAAGATGGCACTTCTGTTTTATAGATTCATCTTTATCAATTTCACTTTCATTAGAGTACGATAGGTGGATTTCACTTTTCCAATAGTACAATGAGGTGGTAGTCATTTTCTAAACTAGTTAGGTTCAATGAATAATTCAGTTTCTCAAGGGTGGTAGTCAATCTCAAAGGTAGTCAATGAATAATAATGAATGATTCATTTTCATTATAGTACAATGAGGGGTTATTATTAACTTGAAAGTTATTTATTATTAATGGATAAAAATGGTAGTTAATTTTGAAGGTAGTTAGTATTAATGGATAAGGATAATAGTCAATTCCAAGGTAGTCAATGAATAATAATGAATGATTCATTTTCATTATAATATAAATGAGGGGTTATTATTAACTTGAAAGTTATTTATTATTAATGGATAAGAATGGTAGTTAATTTTGAAGGTAGTTAATATTAATGGATAAGGATAATAGTCAATTCTGAATGATTCATTTTTATTGTTCTTGGACTTAAAAATTATTTATTATTAATGGATAAAGATGGTAGGTAATTTTGAAGATAGTTAGCATTAGGGTAATAGTCAATTCCAATGCTACTTATCATCCATGGATAAAAGCAATATTTATCATTAATATATGAAGGTGTACATTATAATTTATCATTAATACATGAAGGTGTACATTATAAATATAGTTATCATTAATGGATGAGGATAGTGGTCAACTTTGATGCTAGTTACGATTAATGGATAAGGTCAATAGTAAATTTTGAAACTAGTTACCATTAATGATGAGAAGTAAATAGTTAAATTTTGAGGAAGGTAGTCATTGTAGTTACACTTAAGAAGGGAGATTATTGTTTGGTTGAAGGTGCTCATTGCTAGTCAATTCCCAAGATAGCTACACTTAACCACAACCTGATTGTATTTTCTTATGCTAGCTACATTTAAGTAGGGAAACTCGATGATAAAGAATTTTCAATCTAGACACGCTTAACTTAGGTAACTAGGTAATAATCAATTCCTAGGGTAGTTACAATTAACAAGGGTTTATCCATTGGATTAAGGTGGCTATTCATTTTTGAGCTAGCAATACTACACTTAATAACAGACCTTGTTTGTTGGATAAAGGTGGAAATCGAGTTCTATGCTAGTTATACTTAAGGAGGGAGGTTATCCATCACATGAAGGTGATAGGAAATTCCCATGCTAGTGACACATGATGAAGGTGACTATTATTTGGGTTTGCTAGTGATAAGTATTAACACAAAAAAATATTGTAGTTAACTAGAGTGAATTTTTTTAGATAAGGATGGTAGTCAATTCTAGGATAGCTACCATTATAAAGGGAGAAGATCATTTGGATGAGGGATTTATTTAGTTCCTACACTACTTGATATTGTTAATGAGGGTTATTATCATTGTATAAGGACGGTAGTTAGTTAATGCATTGGCAACCCTTAATGAAGATCACTATCATTCAGAGGAGGGTAGTAGTCAATTTGTATGTTATTTATCACTAACATGGGCATTATCGTTGGATGAGGGTGTTTCTTAATTCGTGTGCTATCTATTGTTAATGAGGGAAACTTTTGTTTGGATGATGGTAGTAGTCAATCCCAATGTTAGCTATGAGTAATTGGGGTGGTTATCCTTTGGATGAGGGTGTTGGTCAATTTTTATTCTAATTATGTTAATGAGGGCCACTTTTGTTGGATGGGGATGATGGTCAATTCCTAAACCACATACCCTTAATGATGATGACTACCATTTTGATGAGGGTGATAGTCAATGGATATGTTATTTATTATTAATGAGAGTGACTGTTTTTTTTATGAGGATGGTAATTGATTGCTAGGTTGACTTACCTTAATGAAAGTAATTTCCATTTAGAAGAGTGCACCTCTTGTGCCAACTATTGCTATTGATGATGATGATGATGCTTTAGATCAGGGTCATAATCAATTACTATAATCAAAATTAATTATTAAGTAAATATTATTATTGTGGAAATTGAAGTTAGAAATTTTACAAATGAAAAACCTGAGACCTTAATAAAAATATGAGAATCAACTCCATGCAAGATGATTATTTTTAATGGATGCAACTTTGTTTTGGACGAATGTTGCACGATTACTACTCTTAACTCAATCTCCAACTTAATTACAATTAACAAAGACAAGTTTTGTTTCGGAAAAAGTGATAGTCATTTCCCATGCTAGATACTCTTAAACAAGGGAACGAGGGTGATTCTCAATTTATAGGATAAATTGAACAGAGTATCATTTGAATAATGGTGTTCATCAATTTAATTCTAACAAGAGAAAATAGTTTGGATTTCATGGTGGTTAATGTTAATGTTTCAATTAGAATGATAGTCCCAACTAGGTATTTCATGAAAAGGTGTGGTCATATTGGTTAAAAACACAATTCCATATCTTAGTCAATTATAAAGTATTAATAATGTAGGTATGAGGAAGATTGGAAAAATCAGAGTAACATGTGGTTTGTTTATAAAGTTTGGATTTCATGGTGGTTAATGTTAATGTTTCAATTAGAATGATAGTCCCAACTAGGTATTTCATGAAAAGGTGTGGTCATATTGGTTAAAAACACAATTCCATATCTTAGTCAATTATAAAGTATTAATAATGTAGGTATGAGGAAGATTGGAAAAATCAGAGTAACATGTGGTTTGTTTATTTAAAGAAACATATTTACATGTTAATCAACTATCAAAGCATTATTGAAGTGGGAATTTGGTGAAATCCTTACATGTGGTTGTGGTTTTTTTAAATAGGAAATCAATAAGAATTGGTTATGTGTTAATGATAATTTATACTACCATATACATCATATATACACCTTGTATATATACACCATTTAATTATGTATTAATAATAATTTATACTACTTTATAAACCATCAGATGTATTTCATATAT
>ML780315.1:0-10102 GCA_009831015.1 Picea engelmannii | reverse complement strand
GATAGCCCGAGCGAAGATCAAGTTTGGTAAAGAATTGGGCGCCACTCAATTCATCCAGGAGGTCATCAATGACAGGAATGGGAAATTTGTCTTTGATGGTTAGTTTGTTGAGAGCACGGAAGTTAGGACACATTCTCCAAGAAGCTTCTTTCTTGAGTACCATGACGACCGGAGAGGAGTAAGGGCTCGTACTAGGACAGATGACGCCGGCAATAAGGAGCTCCTGGACCATTTTTTCAATTTCATTTTTTTTTGCAAAGGGGTGGAAATATATACGTATATTGGGGGGAATACTTCCTGGGACAAGGGGAATGGAATGATCATGGACACCGCGGGAAGAAGGGAGTCCTTGGGGAGTGGAAAATACCGTTTGATGTTTATAAAGGAGGGCTTGGAGGTCTTGGGGCACTGGTGGGGTCTTTGTGGCTTGTATGGCATGGAGTTGAGCAATGACGCCAGAATGACCTTTTTTGAGTAGTTTTTCCATGCGATCAGAACTGATGACCTCAGGTGAACGAGCAGTGATGCCTTGAAATTTATATTGGTGGCCTCCTTGGTCGAATTGCATGGTTAAGTTCTGAAAATCCATGAGAATGGGACCCAAAGTCCTTAGCCAGTCTACACCCAACACAATGTCACAACCGCCCATGTCAATAGTAAACATATGGGATTTTAGGTGGTAGTCACCGATTTGGAGACACACATTTTCACAATGCCCGCCACATTTCATAGAACCACCATTGACAATCATGATTTGGAAATTGTTGACAACATGGATGTAGCAATGGGTTTCTTGGGTAATGCGGTGATGAATAAAATTGTGGGTGCTGCCACTATCAACCAGAATGATGATCTTTTAGTGCTTGATGTAACCGATTAACTTGAGGGTTTGGGGGGCAGAGAAGCCGGTGAGAGCATTGAGGGAAATGATCGGTTCCACTTCGGGAGGGTTGGAGGGAGGGTTTATGTCAGTGATTTTTGGTGACTCGGGCACAAGGGGAGTGTCAACATCTTCTTCCGGAATATCCTCAGAGATGGCCATAAAAATCTTTTGTTCCTTACATTTGTGGCCTGGGAAATATTTGTCATCACAATTATAATAGAGGCCTTTGAGTTGGCGTTCAGCCATTTCAACCCTGGTCAATTTTTGGATTTTTAATGGGGCGGAGGGAGTAGTGGGGTTTACTGATTTAGGGCGAGGGATAAAGGAAGGCTTACAGTTTTGAGAGGAAACAATTTGTTGTGCTTCTTTAGCTTTTTTGGTAGCCTCCACCCAAGTCGTAGGTCGAGCCATGAGGACATGGGCCTAAATCTCCTCCTTGAGGCCACTGATAAAACACTCTTGAAAGAAATCATCAGTCATGCCCTCTGTTCGAAAAGCCAGACACTCAAATGCAACTATGAAGTCTTCTACTGTGCCTGATTGCTTCAATTTTGTCAAACGACCCAAATGGTTGGTGTCAGTGTCAAAGCGTTCATAAAGCTCAGCCACAAATTGGGTCCAAGTAATATATCCTTGACGGGAAGTTTTTCTCCATTGCCACCATTGCCAGCGTTCTTGATCTAGATGGAGAACACCATACCGGATTTTGGCCAAGTCATATGTAATGTTGTAGAGAGAGAAATAATGTTCCATTTGGGTGACCCAACCAGTGGGGTCCGAGCCATCGAATTTGGTTACATCTACCCGCGGAAGGCGTATGTCCCGTTGAAAGTGATGGGGTTGAAAGGAATGGGAAGAAGTTTCACCTTCAACATTTTTATGTGCATCAGGAAAAGAGTCATCGGTAGGGATCTTGAGTTTGGTGCAGAGTGATACAAAGACAGATTCAAGATGGGTGGTCAGTTCGTGTTTGACTTCCGCCATTGCGGACTGCACGACTACATTTACGGATGCATTTATGGATGCATCACGGGAGGCAATAGTAGCACCGAGTTGTTGTACTTCTTGTTGGGTCTCGAGGAAACCAGATTGCAAGGTGTTGAAGCGAGATTCTAGTTCTTGGCTATGGGTACGGGCCATGAGGATGGGTGAACTGAAAAGGGAGCGGGTGGGGTCATAAATTTTTGCAGAAAAATGATATGGATGAATGTGATAAGGGAGAANTGTTGCAATGTTGAAATCCCCAAATTCTGAACCAGAGAGTATTTACTTAGCAACCCGAACACAGATGCATGATAATAGATCTCGCTGGTTTAATTTGTTTATGTTTATATTTATGTTCCCCAAGGATTAGGTATTCAAGGGTTCTATAGACAAGGGTTTGCCCTGTGTTATAGCTCTCTGATATACGTGTGGGATATAACAGTAGTACTCGGCCCAATATCTCAGGGCACTAACTAAGGAGGATAGATCGTACCCTTAGCCGTACTACCCGACTACTCAGGTACTAGAGAGTATCTTCCCGAGTGTTGTTCTCGGTGACACTATAGCAGTTCGACGGCCGATAGGTTTATCTAAAGACGACTTCATGAAATCTAGGTCGATCCGTACATAGGTTTTGTTTGATGCGCTACCACTCGAAGGGGTACCAACATGGGTTACAAGGGTGGACAATAGATGTGCGCTTAAGAACCACTTGTATTTCCTGTGTGTATGAATCCTTCAACTGCGGGTTTATGCACGTAACAACAGATCTCTGTGGCTTAAAGATGCCAGAATACTTCTCTACCCTGAAAAAAAAAATACCCACAATTTCTACCAAGGAAAGTGCTCTGATACCACTTGCAAGATACGAGATATATAAAATATGCAGAACAAAAATAAAATGCTAGAAATGGCAGAATAACAGTAAAATATCCATCATAATCTTCACAATACACAAAAATGATATACGAAATAGCAATAGAAATAACACTTTGATTCAGAAAGCAATGTTCACAGGCCTCTTCGAGGGGGCAACCTCCAGTCGAGCAGCGCTCTGTTACAATAATCTCCCAGCTAGGGTTCTCATACCCCCGACCCTTATTTATACTAAATATGTCTATTAAGAGAAGCATCTAGAGGAAGATCCTTCTAGAAGCGGAAGCTTCTATTAGGTCTTCTTACATCCGCCTTATTCTATTTATTGAAAGGCCTTATTAATATTGACTTTTATTACATCTGAATACATTGATCTACCTATGTGCAGGTTAGGACCTTAACAAAACACCAGTACATGAACATGAGTTGTAAGCCTGCTTAATTTTTTTTTGATTCATGTCTAAGGATGGGAGGTGAAGGCACTAAAAATTTCAATAGCCATGTCATGAACAATTGGGGAAATGAGCTTTATTTCCCACCTTGTTATTTACATGTTCTGCATGATGTTCAACCAAATTATTCCCCACGTGTTGACTACAGGCATTTTAAGGAAATCACTTTAATAGTCAATACTCTCAATGTTTGAAGGTCATGCATGCAGTGACATATGATTTTATTAAACCATCCCCACCTTTATAATCAAAGGAAACAACCTCAATTCTGACTCGAACATAGTTTCTTTTGTTTTCAAATCTAGCAATAATGACAACATGACTAACATTCTTGAACATTTATAGGAAAGTACTTGCAACTTTGCTACTATTTCACTTGTTGAAACAAAAAATTCCTTTTAAATGATATTTAAGATTGAGTTAAGAGTAGTTAGTATATATCATATTCATCCAAAACAAAGTTACATTCATTAAAAATAATTATCTTCCAAGAAAGTTGTCTCTCATAATTTTATTAAGGTTTCATGTCTCTCATTTATAAAATATCCAACTTCAATTTGAAATAATAATAACATTTACCTAGTAATTAATTATGACTATAGTAATTGATTGTGACCTTGATTCAAACTATCATCATCTTTATTAACAATAGTTAGTGTAGGAGTTGACAACTATCCTCATCCAAATGGAAATAATGTTTATTTAGGTAAGCGAATCTAGCAATTGACTATCATCTTCATACAAATATAACCACCCTCATTAACAATATCTTACATAGTGATTGACTATCACCCTCATCAAAATTATAATAACCTTCATTAAGCAAAAGTGGGTTAGGAATTGACTACGAGATTCATCTAACAAAAAAGATCCTCATTAGCAATAACTAGCATAGGAATTGACTAACACCCTCATCCAAAAGTTAGTCACCCTCATTATAATAACTAGTATAGGGATTGACTACTAACCTCATCTGAACTATAGTTTCCCTCATTAACATTAACTAAGAAATGAATTAAGTATCATCCTCATCCAATGATAATGCCCTCATTAATGACAGTTGACATACAAATTAACCACCACCCTCATCTAAATGATAGTCACCCTCATTAATGGTTACCCTTGTATGAATTAACTATTATCCTTATCCAACAATAATCAACCTCATTAACAATTCCATGTAGCATATGAATTGAATACCACCCTCATCTAAATGATATAATTAAGGGTAGCCAATTACTTAAGAATTGATTACCATGTTCATCCAAATGACATTTTTCTTTAACTAGCATAAGATTGGCTATTGCCCTCATCGAGATGATAATCAATGTCATTAAGAATACCCAACTTAGGCGCTAACTACCATCCTCATCTAAATGATATTCTCCCTCTATAATGGTAGCTATCTTGAAATTAGCTACTAGCCTCATATCAACAAAATTCAATGCAATTAACTACAATATTGGTTCATGTTAATAGTTATCTCCAAGTCAAATAATTTTCACCCTCCCTATGTGTTGCTAGGGAAATTGATTATCACCCTCTTATCCTCCCTCCTTAAATATAAGGAGCTGAGAATTTGATTCCCACCTTCATCCAACACATATGTCTCTCGTTAAGTATAATACTACTAACTTAGAAATTGGAAATCACCTTTTTCTAATGGATAATCACCCATGTTAAATGTAACTAACCTAGGAATTCACTATTAACTAATCATTGAAGTTACACATGAATTGATTACCATCTAGTCATCTTAGTTAAATGTAGCCAACATAAAAATTGATTGCCAAAGTGTCCTTTCACTATAGAATTGGCATAGTTAAATATAGATAGATTGCAAATTAATTATATAAATATGTTAAATCAAAATTAATTTATTGGAAAATATGTATTAAATAATTATAGTTGGAAAATAATAACAGTAATAATCACTTAATGTTAAGGTCATGGTCAGTTAGACACCAAATTGGTGTATGAGAACCTTTTGTTTGTGGGACAAGGGATCTTCTTTACCCAACAATTTAACTGCCAAAGTCTATGAAAGTATATATACCTTACTCCCTTTAGATTTGGATTTGAAAGTATAAACTCTTAGGAGAAAACACAGATCCTTAACCATTATAACTCATTCAAAAATATGTATTAAATGACCATAATTTATGAGGAATATAAAAACATGTTCCCTACTGTGATAGATGTAAATTAATCAAAGACTATGAAATATAGACATATTAATACATTCATAGGAACAATTTAACAAGTACAGCTAGAAATTTGACACCAATTAATGTATTCTTCTGCTCTGCGTTTTCACTGTAATCAGTTTGTTTTAATGTGGCTTGCTGAAAGTCTACCTCCACCTGCATGAATCCTTCTAATGACTTTCCTGCATAGATTCGAGTTTGGTTCTGACCTAATTTATTATATTTAACTATTAAAAAACATTAAATTAACATAAAATCCATATCCATGGTTTTGCCTCCACCTGCGTGAATCCTTCTAA
The DNA here is from genome assembly GCA_009831015.1 of Picea engelmannii. Taxonomy (NCBI): domain Eukaryota; kingdom Viridiplantae; phylum Streptophyta; class Pinopsida; order Pinales; family Pinaceae; genus Picea; species Picea engelmannii. The sequence goes on along the minus strand of ML780315.1, from coordinate 4,401 downwards.
TGACTTTCCTGGATAGATTCGAGTTTGGTTCTAACTTAATTTATTATATTTATCTATTAAATTAACATAAAATCCATATCCATGGTTTTTAAGGGACGAAAAACTTGCATTAATTTTTTTTTTTCTTTATAACTAAAATGGATCTATTGCGTTAGCCAGGGAAAAAAGCCTTAAATTAACATAAAACCCGTACCAAAAATTTGCGTTATTTTTTTTCTATTTATACCTAAAATGGATCGAATGCGTGGAACTAAATCTCAACGGCTAATATCTTTAAACTGATATCAAAGCGACCTTCAAAAGAACCGATGAAAAAATTCTGAGTTAGTGGTTACAGAACGAGTACGGGGGAAATCAACATACCATAATCATTTGTCCATTGCACAAAGTGGGGCAGGAGTCTGTCCACAATGTCGTGACTGATAGGGTCCATGTCTTTAGCGGCCTTGAGCTCTCTTAGCTTAGTCATGTCACCGAGATTTCCAGTGATGAAATGAGGAGGCGGGCCTCTAATGCCTTGCCTTTCCATAATCTTCCTAATTCTGCGAGGCTTCCACCAGTATGTGTAGATAAAATTGCGAAGCTGCCTCCAAAAGATCATCGCTAAGCTTAAAATTGGTAGTATAAGTACTATCAAAAATGTTTTGATGATATTTTTCTCAGCAGCAGCAGCTGCTCCTCCTTCTTCCAATTGAGACATATTGGCTGGAAGATTAAGAAACTGCTTGTCTGTCTTGGCAGAGGAGATGCAATTTATAGACAAACAAACTGTCTGTCTGTCTTGGCAGAGGAGATGCAGTTTATAGACAAACAAACTGTCTGTCTGTCTTGGCAGAGGAGATGCAATTTGTAGATACAGAAACTGTCTGTCTGTCTTGGCCGTTGACCCCATTTTGATAGTATAAGGATTGGTAGTGGAACTCTCTGGAATTTCACATCCGGCCATAGTTCTTTTAACTAGAACCATCGTTATGCTGCAGGATGTCCTGGGAGAAGCCTGTATTATGTGAGACAGTTTAGATGGATCACATATATCAAAAATATAGGGATGTAGATGTTTATTGATGGTAAATATTATACATTATCTAGAATTTGCATCAACCCCAACGCACTTGAGTAGGGAAGGTGCTGTCAAATCTAAAATCTTACCTCAAGTACTTTGAGGTTGGAGTTAATGTAAATTATGCATGGTGCATATCCAAAAGCTTACCCCAAATGCTTTGGGGTTGGGGTTGGAGTTGATGTAAATTATGAATGATACATTTTCTTTTTCACTTTTTATTACTTCAAGTATTAACTTAAATACATTTTAACCTTCATTTAAAAATATGGAAAAAAATGTAATTGCTATTTAATATTAATTTATATTAGGTTATTTAAATTAGATTACTGTTTTTTAAATATAATTCTTAATTTGATTATACATAGTTGCATGGGAAGTGCTACTAGTATCTCTGAAATTTGTTTTCTTTATTCCCATATTTGTTGGAGTTTGGAAATGGGTAAGAAAGGTTCTCAATTAGTTGGGAATGATTTAGAAAATGTGGAAGCTTTTTGGGAGTTTCAATGTCAAGAAAATGAGAGCTTGGGAACAAGTTTTCAATATAGAAAGTTTTAATTTTTAAATTTTTTTTTGGTATCAATAAGTAATTTTCTGTGTTATTAACTTTAAATAAAAATATTTTTTCTCATATATTACAAACAACTAATTTATTATAAATATTTTTATTATATTTATTCAAAATATGGTTAAACTACATTTAATTTTATTTCAAAAATTATGTAAATTAAAAAACTTAAGAATATTCACTTTGTAGATGTGGATATTAATAATCTTTAATGCACTTATGTTTTTCTTTGAACCTAGACTAAACATGAAAATCTAATGAATCAACACCAAAACAAGGATTCAAATTTACAAAAATGTTGGAAATTTATATACATAAAATTTATTTTTAAAAAGATGTTAAAAAATTATATATGTATTTTGTTTCTCATTTTCTAGTTGAATCTTTATGAATATTAAAATTTCAATATTTGTTGATTATAAATTCATATGATTATAGGCACAAGTTAAATTAGTAATTTCTATATTATAGTTGTTTCAAAATATAAAGTTTAATTTTGAGAATTTTAATACATTTCAAAATCTAATAAATCAACATTTATATCATTGATTTTTATTGTATTTTCATATTATCAATCAAGACCAAAACAATGATTCAAATTCTGTTGGAAATTTATATATGTAAATTTTATTTTTAAAAAGATGTTAAAATTTTATATATGTATTTTGTTACTCATTTTCTAGTTAAATCTTTATGGATATTAAAATTTCAATATTTTTAAATATATATTTATATAATTATTAGAGAAAGTTAAATTAGTAATTTGGATATTATAATTGTTTCAAAAATATAAGGTTTTAATTTTACAAATTTTAATACATTTCAAAATTAGTATTTATTAATTCTAAAAATAAAATTGAATATGTTAACTTCTAGCCATTCCCAACCTCCTATCCATGTTTCAGTGTTCACAAAACTCATACAACATAGTTATTATACAATGTCATTTTATTTTCTATTTTAATTTATTAATATTATCTATTTAATTATATATTTGAAAAAATGATATTTTGAAATATTTTATAAAGTATCTAAATAATTAATATTTCGATAATTAATTAAGATATAGACATGGTTTTTTAGCTATTTTTTTGAAGTGATATACATGTTATTAATGAAGTTAACAATTTAACAAATTCATCTTCTTCATAGTATGTATTATTCCTTAAATCTTGCAAGAATTATGTAGGAAATTATAATTCCACTTTATTGATAGAAATCTTGACTATTAAGCATTCTTAAGACAACCATTATAATAAAAATTTGAAAAAAATGAAATCATCAAAATGGAATGCCACTTTACTTAGAAAAAAAATATTTACTCACATAAAATATTAAATTGTACACTCTTTAACTCACTCCCATCATTAATATCTTCATAAGAACAAGTTTCCTTAACTAAAAGATCAAACTTTCACCTTAAACTTTCCTCAAATTTTAACCACATTAATACATTGATTAGACATATTTCTTTAACAAAAAAAAAATACTACACCACATCTTCACTTAGATCTTCCACAAAACACCCACACCATTAATATCTTGGTCCATGTAATCAATCACTTTCATCTAAACAAACTCTCATTTATTCATTACAACTATCTTAAAAAAATGCACCTTTACTTAAATCTTCCACAAAGCACCCACGCCATTAATATATTGGTCCATGTAATCAATCACTTTCATCCTAACAAACTTTTCCTTATTCATTACAACTATCTTGGAAAGTGAGTTAATAAATAGCTAGCATATCACATTTTCCCAAAACAAGGTCGTCCATATAAGAAAATTAACTTGGAATAATTGCCACATTTTGCGAGATCAAATTTGTTCTCATTAAGAAGAACTCACTTGGAAACTTTCCTTTGAGAGTTTAATACCGTTGATCCTATCCAAACCATGGTTATCCTTATTAACAATAGCTAGTGGAAGTGAAGACACGAATCAAGTATCTTTGATACAAAAGGGGATCTAACTCCATTGTGTGACTTCCTTGTTTTAAAGGAACATATAAATAAATATGTAATAACAATATAGAGGTTAGTTGGACTATAATTAGGAGAAATTTAAGGAAAACGATACGAAATCATAGAACATATTTGTATCTTTGATGGAACTAGTTATGTATAGCTATCGTTGTAATTAGTTATTTAGTTGAGTTGAGTTGTGGCCTGAGGGTGAATTAGTGGGAGTTTTCCACTACTGAGATGCTTTGATAATTAATGGCCCACCCAATCACAATGTTGAAGAATTGGTACCACCTACACTCGCCAAAAAAAAAAAATATTTATATATATAATTATGTTTTGACTATTTAAAATATGATACACTACTTTTCTTCTTCTTCATATGCAATCAACTTTATATATTAGTTTTTCTTTGTTTATAAAAGCTTTAGATTCATGAACAATATAAGGAGGAGCTTCCAAGATTCATGCTCCTCAATTCATCCTTTAGTGGGAAAACATTATCTATTTCAAAACGAGCTTTAAGTGAGGTTAGGCTCAATTCATGTCATCTATGGGGAAATTAAGAGTCACAATAATGTTATATTAAACATTTAGGTGAGGGCATGAGTACAATGCTTAGGTGAGGGAATGAGTATGATGGTTAACGAGTTTTCGAGTAAACTTATAACAATAAACATTGAACAATATAATATTAATATCATTGAAAAATATAGCATTTATGTCATTGTATGTGAATATATATATATATATATATATATATATATATATATATATATATATATATATATATATATATATATATA
>ML780314.1:1411507-1430415 GCA_009831015.1 Picea engelmannii | reverse complement strand
TCGCTTTGTTTTCTTTGGTCCTCAGAGTTGCCTGAGCAATTCTCTGGGCATTTGTCATGGCAGTGAGGGCGGCTGGATCTGGTTCTACATAGCCAAGATCCACTGGTTCCCAGCATTCTTGTGCTTGCAGGAACGACCTCATTTGAAGAGACCAGAACTCATAGTTCTTTCCCAGAAGTATCGGACCCTGAGTTGGGCCGAGATTTCTAGTCGACACCATTAAAAAAAATGCTGAAAAAAAATAGAGGGAAAAATTTGTATTTACCTCCAATCACAGAGATTGTCGATTTGCCGATGGTTGATGTGTCGATGGCCGATAGGAGCTTATCGGGCTTTAGATGGCCCTTGGTCTCCTTGCAATGTGACCACGCGCTTTAATGTTACGGTGCTATGGGCCTTTCCCATTTCTTTGGCTTACAAATCGTTGAAATGCGAAAAATAGCCTTTCAACTTTTCAACGGTCCAGATCTGCAGCGGATCGGACGGTCCTGATCTTATCGGGATTTCGCGAATCGGGATTTCACGAGTTCTGATGTCGATTGTTTCTGACTCCTCGAATCCGTGATCGCCGATTTTCCGATGGCGTTCTTCGTTTCGGGACTTTTCCCGATATCGTTGATTGCTGCCACGTGGCCCTGCAGACGAACGGTCGTGATCTCTCCTCGCGATTTCGTGATTCAAAGGTGCGACCTCTTGGCCTCTCGAATCCCGAAATGCCGATGACCTTTTCTTGTCGAGACTTTTCCCGAATATCTTTGATCGCCTCCACGTGTCCTAACAGATGGACGGTCCTGATTTCTCCTCAGGATATCGCGATTTTAAATGTTTCGGACTTCTCGTCCACTGGATCCTCGATTTGCCGAATCCCGAAAAGCCGATGAAATCGCTTATCAGGATTTTTCCCGAAAGCTTTGATTTCTGCCACGTGTCCTTCAAAGATGAACGACTCAGATTTGCGTCGGGGATTTCACTGGAAAGAAACCCGATCTCTTGTTCTCAGGTTTTGCGATTTCCCGAATCCCGATATTGCCGATGGCGCGTTTCTTTTCGGAACTTTTCCGAGTCCTTGGATTTACGCCACGTGTCCAGGATAGATGGACGGTCCTGATGCGTCCTCGGGATATCGCAACTTGCGATGCTCCAGATCTCTGTCAACGTGAAACCACGAATGCCGATAGTGGCCTCGATGTCTGCCACGTGTCTGGCCAAAATGGACGGCTGAGATCTTATCGGGATTTCGCGAGTTGCGATGTCAAGTTTCTTTGACAAATTGAAACCCCGAATGCCGAAATGCCGACGGGCGCTGCGATGCTCGCCACGTGTCCTGACAAACGGACGGTTGAGATCTTATCAGGATTTCGCGTATCGCGATTTCGCGAGTTGCGATGTCAAGTTTCTTTGACAACTTGAAACCCCGAATGTCGATTTGCCGACGGGCGCTACGATGTTCGCCACGTGTCCTGACAAACAGACGGCTGAGATCGTATCGCTATATCACGTATCGGGATTTCGCGAGTTGCGATGTCAAATTTCTTTGACAGCTTGAAACCCCGAACTCCGAAATGTCGATATGACGATGCGTTGATCTGCTACCCCCTGTCCTCTGAAATGGATGGCTGTGATCATTTCGGGATTTCGCGATTTCGCGTATCGGAGTTTTTGGAGAGCTGATTCTTTCACTCGTCCAACTCCCAATTCCCGATTTTGCGATGGAATAGGATCTCGCCACGTGTCTCTTGATGAACGGTCAAGATGACATCGGGATTTCTCAAGTGAAAAAACCTCCTGTGCGCTCCACACGACTAATTGTCGTGCAACTTCTTGCTGATCTAACGACTGTCGGGCCTGTGTTCAAGATCTGACGGCTGAAATTATTTTTCCTTTTTCGGCGCTCTCCTCGTCCCTTGTGGTCTGGTTTCCCGCCTTGGAACTGTTCGTAGGACGAATTGCACGGCTTTAATGGTTGTTCTTTGCGCCTGAGATGCGTTCTTTACACCTGTGGAAGAAAGATTCGTGAATATTTCAAAGATTTGAAAGAATTCCACGATTTCTTCGTGATCTGCTACAATCTTTGACAGATTTGAGCTATTTTCAAAAATCTTTAAACGATTCAGCCTTCTGCTTGAATCTTTAACGAATTGAAGCGAAATATTCAAGTTCTTTAAACTTCTTTCGTTCTGCAGCTCTTCTGCGTCAATCTTTGACGGTTCTTTGAGAAAATCATGCAGGTTTCTTCTTCTGCATTCTCTGCTTCGTCCGCTAGCTTCTCACGGCGATCTTTAAAGAGTATTGCAGACAGCTTTCCAAACCTTGTGAAAAGTCTGTGACGCGTGCTCTCAAGATCTGTGAGGCTCTGCGTTGTGAGGATCGAGTTGCTCTCCCGACTGTGTGAAGAGGCTTACACCTGAAGCTCTGATACCATGATAAATTGTGAAGGACAGAGAAATGCAGAGAGAAAAGAATAGTATATTCAAATGTATGAAGAAGTACAGAACTGAACTGAAGCGATCAATACAATGTAAGATGGTTGAGCTATATATGCTCAAGCAAGACAAAAATAAAAAGTACAACTGTCCAGTACAGCTGGCAGTGTACGATCATACTGTTGAGGGTACGATATATTTAACAAAATCTAGCATTTCAGAATTAGGTCATCCCTGTGGACTTTCCTTCTGTCTGTGGGGCGACTAAGTTGTTAAAAATGTTAAATATTCAAACCTACTTAGCTACTTATGGAGAGTTATGCATCTTGGAGATTTGACACTTGGCAAATTTTTATATTTTTAGAATAGTTTTTGTTAAACTATTTTAAATATGTAAACATTAGTTTGGGTAATAAAAAAAAATTGGATTATTGAAATTCAATAATTATAATTAGTTAAAAAAATTATTGAACCATTTTTTCATAATTGATGATTGATTCAAAATTTGTAAAAGCATATTTTCATACTTTTTACTCTTGTTTATACTAATTATATTTTCTAAAGAACATTTTAGAGGAAGATCCTTGTAGAAGCGGAAGTTTTTATTAGGTCTTTTTACATTGACTTATTCACATTTATTTAATAGGCTTTATTAACTAATGTCGGCCTTTATTACATGGAAAATATATATTATGCTAACCAATAACCAGCTAAGAAGGGTTAGGATCGGATCCTAGCATGCCCTCCCCCTTCAAAAGCAGCCTTGTCCTCAAGGTTGAAGATGTGGGAAATGTTGCAGTATGGTCGTTGGTTCCCAAGTTGTATCTTCTGGAGACGTGTCCTTCCAGTTGATCAGTACTTCTTTGATAGTCCGACCACGCAAGTGACGCAAATGGATGTTGAGGACCGATTCAGGTTCTATCCAAATGGAGCCTTCTTCATCTAATTCATGCATGATGGTTTGAACCTTGCAATCTTGACCCACCACTTTCTTCAAACATGAAACATGGAACACCGGATGTATTTTGGAGGCAGTTGGAAGTGCTAGTTTGTAGGCAACTGGACCTATGTGTTTGATAATTTGATAAGGGCTATAAAATTTGGGTGCCAACTTGTGTTGGCTTTAGGATTTGAGGGGTTTTTTCTTGTAAGGTTGGAGGCAGAGAAACATCTAATCACCTTCTTGGAAAACTCGTTCGGAACATTGTTGGTCGGCCTATTGCTTTATACGGTTTTGGGCCATGTGGAGGCTATCCTTCAAAGTTGCTAGGGTAGTTGTTCTACCTTACAGTAATTTTTCAATATCCTGGACCTTTGATGTGCCTCGAAGATATGAAGTTACTGTAGGTGGTTGTTGGCCATACACCATTTCATATGGTGTCATTTTGCTTGTTCTATGATAGGAAGTGTTTTACCACCATTCTACCAAGGGTAACCATTGTGCCCACTAATGTTGTATGTTCGAGGAAAAACAATGCAAGTAGGTTTCCAAACATTTATTGACAACTTTTGTTTGGTCATCCGTCTTGGGGTGGTATGTTGTGCTCATTTTCAACTACGTGCCCTCTTTTAAACCTTTTTTTCCAAAATGTGTTGGTGAAAGTTGGGTTAGGGTACTCCTAAAGGCATTGAATTACCTGGGATATAGTTGGTTGGGTGAGACACTCTTGTTGAACTTCCTCAATCCAATTAGGAACTGGTAATGATAAGGTGAAGAGGGAACCTTCATCCTCATATTGTCTTGACAAACATCTTCCACTACATTTCCTTTGCCTTTTTTATATATGTTCTCATAGTCATAGCCTAGCTTTTTAGTTAGCCACTTGTTTTGTTCTAGGGAGGATAACCTCTGTTCTAGGAAATACTTCAGACTATGGTGATATGTTTTGATCTGAAAATGATGACCTAATAGATATGGTCTCAATTCTTCATTGCATGGAGAATGGCCATCATTTCCTTTTCATATGTATATTTTCCCAAATTGCGGCCACTCAAAGCCTAGCTAGTGAAAGCAATAGATTTACCTTCTTGTGTTAGAACTACGACAACACCCATACCTTAAGCATCAAATTCTACAACAAATTTTTTGTTGAAATCAAGGGCTATTAAGATGGGGGTAGTGCACATGACCTACTTTAAAGCTCTGAAATCTTTCTCTACTGCAGGGGTCCAATGAAATGCATTCTTCTTAAGATGGTTCGTCAATGGTTGTGCAATTTTTCCATAAAGGTGGACAAATTTCCTATAACATCTCATAAGGCCCACAAAACCCTGAAGGCGTTTCAAAGTGGTGGGTATCAGTCAGTTCTGCATAGCTTGAATCTTTTTGGGGTTCACTCTTACCCCCTCATGGAACACAATGTGTCCCAAGTATCCAACCTCGCTTGCCCTGAAAGAACACTTGGAATTTTTTACAAACAATTGATTGTCCTGTAACAATTGGAGTACTTTGTCCATGTGGTGTAGATGGTCATCCCAAGTGTGGTTGTAAATGAGGATGTCATCGAAGAAGACCAAATGAAACTTTTGAAGGTAGGGCTTCAATATTTTATTCATGATACTTTGGAAGGTATATGGAGCATTGCAAAGTCCAAAAGGCATTACCAAGAATTCATAATGGCCTTTATGGGTTCAGAAAGTCGTCTTGAGAATATCTTCTTCATTCATCTGAATTTGGTGATAGCCTGAGTAAAGATCTAATTTTGTGAAGACACAAGCACCCTAGAGTTCATCCAACAGATCATAAATGACAGGAATGGGAAACTTATCCTTAATGGTCAATTTATTAAGGGTGCAAAAATCTGGACACATGTGCGAAGAACCTTATTTTTTTAAGACCATCACAATAGTCGATGAATATGGGTTGGTACTTGGGAGAATGATTCTAGCCTCTGGTAATTCCTGTACTATTTTTTCTATTTCATTTTTTTGAGCAAATGGGTACCAGTAGGGGCATACAGTGGGAAGCTAACTTCCGAGAAGGAGAGAGATGTTGTGATCATGCTCACCCCAAGAGGGAGGTAAGTCTGTGGGCATCTCAAAAACCCTATGATGCTTGTCCAAGACCAATTGAAAATCAATATGGATTTCTAGATATGATTGATCACTTACCTGGATAACATTAAGTTGAGCAAGCACACCATGGTGGCATTTCTTCAGGAGTTTCTCCATCTGGTGAGAACTAATAATTTTTGGGGAACTAGCTTGTAGGACTTGGAGGTTATAGGTGTGAGAATCTTCGGTAAAGCTCATATATAACTCTTGATAATCCATGGTAATCAGCTCGAGAGTGAGAAGCCATTCGACACCTAAGACCATATCACAACCTCCCATAGAAATGGAAAAAATGTGATTTTTTAGATTATACTTTCACATTTGGAGTTTGGCATTCTCACAACGACCCCCACATTTCATTGTACCACCATTAGCTATGAGAATTTGAAAAATATAAATGGATCTAACAAATAAATTGACCTCCTTAGTGACCCTGTGATGAATAAAATTATGGGTGTTATCACTATCAACCAACACCACAATCGGCCTATGTTTGATGTAGCCCTTGATTTTCAATGTCTATGGAGCAAAAATACTCGCGATGGCATGGAGAGATATAATAGGTTCCTCCAGCTCCACGGGATAAGTGACTGGTTCAGGGATTGGAGAAGTGGTTTATGTGTCCTTTGAATTTGTGGCCTCACCAAACAGGTTGTCCTCGATGGAGGTGGTCGATGACCCATCAATTTGGAATAAATTTTGTTCACAAAATTTATGTCCTGGAGATTAATTTTCATCACAGTAATAGAAAAGTCCTTGCTTTCAATGTTTACCCATTTATGTTGGAGATACCTTTTGGACTTTCAAAGTTTAGGTTGAAGCATGGGAATCCCCTGGGTGAGGGAGATTGGGACTTGCAGAATGAAAGGGTTGGGCATGAAGAATGATCTTAGCCTCCAATGCTAATCAGAAAGCCTATAACTAGGTGACATGAGGGTGCATGCAAACATGAGCCCTAATGGCATCATTTAAGCCACTAATGAATCATTTGAGATAGAACTCAGCAAATAATCCCTCAGTTATGATATCCAATTGTTCAAATGAAGTTATGAAGTTTGTTACTGACCCTGCTAGTTTTAGTTTGGTGAGTCAGCCCAAAAAATGAGATTCCCTATCAAAACAGGCACAGACTATTTTGGTGAACATGGTCCAATTTGGGTGTCTTGGATAACATTTCTTATTCCATTGCCACCATTTCCATCGCTCTTAATCCAAGTACATAACTCCCACATGGATTTTTGTCTCATCATCCTGAATATCATGGAGAGAGAAGTAGTGTTCGATTTGGCATAACCACCTGGTCGGTTCCAAGCCATCAAATTTATGCATCTCAAATATTGACACCTTATTAGGAATGTGGAGAACCCAAAGGGGAGTGGGAATAATGAGTATTCTCATAATGGGAAGAGTGAGGAGCCTCATGATGGTACTTTGGGTGCTTACCCTTGAGGTGTGGCACAAGGTCATGGACTTCCTCAATGAGTGAGTTCAGGTTCTTGGTGAGGGTTTCCAAGTTTTGTTCGAGGGAGTTCATGTGCTAATTCAAGTTGTCGGAAAGTTGGTTTACCTTAGTGTCCAAATCTTTTGGGTTTTGGGAGCATGTGGTAGTGATGCAGACCCCCCTTCTCTCCTAAGGGATGTGTGACCTCCCGGTCTAGGATCGATCAAGAAACTAAGTTTGATTGAATCTTCGGGTCTCTGCTAGACCCCAAACCCACTTAAAAAGGTCCTTTCTCCAAATACGCAAATCGTATGAGACCCGCGAGCTCTCTCCTGAGAGTTGTTCAAATTCCACTCCAACTGGGTGCTAGCTCTTTTCTCTCTAAGCCCCTTCCTTCTTGCGACCACAATTATGAACACTCGCCTAACTCAAAAGGTGTTTCACAATTCTGCGTATTAGGTCTTTTCACATGAGTCACCCTAACTCTCTTGACCTCCAAAATCCTGAAAGGGGCCTAGTGCGTGCTATCCCCTCTATTCTCGTTCATCGATGTGACCCTTCACTATGACCGTGGATCAATCTTCCGAGCGCGTCGCGATTTTGCGTATCGGGGACTCCCGATGTGATTCAACTCCGTTCTACCAAGGTCCAAACTCCTGATGCTTCATATCTGAAGGACTAGATCCTCCCTCGATCCGACAACTTAGACCAATTCGCGCTCACTCCCGACTCTCGAAATGTCGATATTTTGAAGCGCCAAATAAACGGCCACAATCCCCGCGATCCAACGGCCCTGATTTCCTTTTCATGTATCGGGACTTCATGTTTTGTGAAGTTGGAGGACCGCTCACCTCCCTTCTCCCAATATTCAAACTCCCGATATCTCCCTAGGAAACCAATGGTCCAGATCTCTCCTTGATTCGATGGCTCAAATCAAATTGTGAACTCAGTTTTCGTGAGTTACCAGAACTCTTACTTCCGATTTCCTGAGTTGCGAACTCCCAACAAGACTAGATCAACGGTTCAGCTCTCTCCTCCAAGCAATGGCTGTGATCAAATCACGATTTAGCAATTCATGAGTTCTTATAACCCTTCCTTCGAATTCTCTAAGTCACGAGTCAGCAAAACGCTAATCTCTCACCATGTGTCCCCTTTGATGGATGGTTTCGACGATTTCAAAATTTCGCAACCCTGCTCCTCCTATGTACTTTCAAAGCTTATCGTTAGTGCACTTTAAATTGATTGGACAGCTACGATTCTTTTACACTCAGATTGAATGAGTGAGATATTCCCCCTCTATGCCTACTTCTCATTGTCTGGACATTGATCGAACTGTCCAGATCTTTCCCCCCTGAGCTTACACTTTCTTCAGACTTAGAAGATTTTCAAAAGATTCAAAGGCTTCGACCTTTGTCCTTCCTGTGAATCTGTTTTTTGGATCTCAGTAACACTTATGAAAAGTGTTATTCCTCCTGAGCTTGGTCTCATGGAGACTTTGACTTCCTGTGCACTCCTTGTGGTTCAACGATTTCGATAACTCAAATCCGAAGGATTTCTCAAGAGAAATTCCCCTTGCCCTCCTGGCGTTCTCCTTTTTTGATTCTTGGACTTCTTGTACATCCCCTTCAACACTTAGTCGAATCTTGGATTTGTGCACTTCTTGCACCAGATCTTTACAAAAGGTTCGAATTCTTGCAGATGATTGTGCATGCCTTGCACCAGTCTCTTTGCACTCCTTGCAAAGGGAAATTTTCATGTTATCTCTTCTGAGTTTCAAAATTGAAACAGATCCCGTCAATGCACTCCTTGCGTTCTGTGTGCACACCTTGCACCACTTCAACAGAAGATAAAACAAATGAAACTTATCCTAACATTCACAGTTCCATCCACTTGTAACGGAATTCATTCATTCATTCATGAGAACACAACAATAGAGAATTTTTAGCAATGTCCAGCCCATGCATTGGGTCAATTTTCCTTTGTTATATTCAAAAGTGAAAATGGCTACAATTGAAATCAAAATCAAAAACTGAAAACTCAGAAATATCCTACTAACTTGCAGCTAGCCTCATTTGGGCATACAAAACCTTTTTTATCTCATAGGGTTATTAGGATCGACAAAAAGACTAGGTCTTCCTCCTAGTCTTTTTGTCAATCCTGTGATCAACAATCTTCTCCATCTGTGGTTTTTCTTCTATAGGAAATTGTTTATCCCACTGTATCTTCTCTTGATATTCTCATCCCTATGTGTCTTCTTACTTGTAAGAATACAATTCTGAAATGTTGAATATAGGTGATATGCCCACATCATCTGGAAGCTCAATCTCATATGAGTTTGCACCAAACTTCCTCAATATCTTACATGGTCCTATCTTCTTCATCTTTAACTTGTTATATGTTCCCCTAGGGAACCTTTATTTCCTGATATGTTCCAGAACCTGATCTCTTACTTGAACTTGAAGTTATTTTTGGTGTTGATCATCTTTTTGTTTGTACTCATGGCTAGAACTCTGCAACTATCCTCTGATCTGGCTGTGGAGCCTCTTCATTCCTGCAGCAAAATCTTCTACTCCAACGCTCCTGATCTCACTTTGCTCCAAGTCTCTCAACTCAGATACTCCCCTAGGTTGCATTCCATACAATATTTGGAATGAGATCTTTCCAGTGCTCCTATTTGGTGAGTCGTTGTATGCAAATTCTGCTTGTGGTAGAATCTGATCCCACTTATTATGATGCTCAGTGACCAGACTCCTTAATAAGTTTCCCAAACTTTTGTTTACCACCTCAGTATGTCCATCTATCTAAGGGTGATAAGATTATTTGAAGGACAAATCCATCCCCAACTTCTTCCACAGTGTTCTCCAAAAGTGACCAACAATTTTTGTGTCTATGTCTGAGACAATGCTTCTGGGTAGGCCGTGAACTCTCACAACTTCCTTGAAAAAAATATTTGCAACATGCATTGCATCACTGGTCTTCTGGCATGGGATAAAATGTGCCATCTTTGAAAATCTATCCACCACCACAAATATGGAATCAAATCCTCTTTGCGTTCTTGGTAGTCCCAACAAAAAATACATTCTTATTGCATCCCAAGGCCTCTATGGTATTGGCAATGGTTGATACAATCCATTGTTCTGTCTTTTTCCTTTTTCATGTTGGTAGATTCTACATTCGTTCACAAACTTTATCACTTGTGTTCTCATACCTAGCCAATAGTATGAATTGCTCAACTGTGCAAACATTTTATCATGACCGAAATGTCCATCCAATCCTCCACTATGCTTTTCTTTCAAAATTTAATCCCTCGTTGAGCATTTTGGTATGCACAACTGATTTCCCTTGAACAACAATCCCTCTTGAATTATATACTATGTCCACTGGCTTCTGTCTCTCAACACAGGATTTGCACATGCCTCATATGCTTCCTTAAAATCTGTATCATCACAATGCATGTCCTTAAGGTGTTCAAACCCCAACATCTTCACCTGGAATTCCTGTAGAATCAAACATCTCCTACTTAATGCATCAACAACTTTGTTAGCATTCCCAATGATATGTTTTATAAAAAAAGTAAAATTATGCATAAACTCAACCCATTTTGCATGCCTCTGATTCAATTTTTCCTGCCTGGTTGTGAATTGTAAATCCTGGTTATCGCTATATAAAACAAATTCTTGTGGGATGAGATAATGTCTCCATTTCTTCAAGGCTTGAATTGTGGCATAAAACTCCTTTTCATACGTGAAATATTTTCTCTTGGTCTCATTCATCTTCTCACTGAAATAGGCAATAGGTCTATTATCCTGACTCAAAATTGCTCCTATTGCAACTCCACTTACATCACATCTCACCTGAAATGTCTTTTCAAAATTTGACAAG
The DNA here is from genome assembly GCA_009831015.1 of Picea engelmannii. Taxonomy (NCBI): domain Eukaryota; kingdom Viridiplantae; phylum Streptophyta; class Pinopsida; order Pinales; family Pinaceae; genus Picea; species Picea engelmannii. The sequence goes on along the minus strand of ML780314.1, from coordinate 1,419,615 downwards.
ACCAGAATTGGTCGCTCTGTTATTTTCTCCTTCAGTATATTGAATCTCTTCTTGGCTTCCTCTGTCCATTTAAAATACTTGTGCTTCTTCTTCACTGTATCCATCATTGGTGCAAAAATTCCACTGAAGTCTCTGATGAACTTCCTGTAGAAAATTGCTAATCCATGGATGCTTCTGACCTCAAACATGCTTCTTGGTGATGACCATTCTTTGATTGTTTTCACCTTCTCTGGATCCATCTTCAGTTCATTTGAAGAGATCACAAAACCCAAGTAAATGATCTATGTCTTCATAAAAGATGACTTCTTCAAATTTATCAACAGCTTCTCCTGTTGTAGTCTCCTCATCACTAGTGTCAGGTGTCTCAAATGCTCATAATTAGTCCTACTAAAGATCAGTATATCATCCAGATATACAACCACAAACTTGCCAATGAAATATTTCAGTATTTCATTCATCAGCATCATAAAAGTACTTGGGGCATTGGTTAAGCCAAATGGCATAACAAGCCACTCATACAAACCTTCATTTGTCTTAAAGGATGTCTTCCACTCATCACCTTCTCCCATCCTAATGTGGTGATATCCACTTTTCAAATCTATTTTAGAAAATAAATTTTCTCCACTTAAATAGTCCATTAAATCATCCATTCTTGGTAAGGGAAATCTATACCTGATGGTGATATTGTTAATGGATCTTGAGTTTGTACACATTCTCCATCCTCCATCCTTCTTTGGACTCAACACAGTTGGTATTTTTCATGGACTCAAGCTCTCTCTGATCAAACCCTTGTCTAACAATTCTTGGACTTGGTTCTTCACTTCCTCATTCTCTCGAGGTTTCAATTTGTATGCTTCTTTGTTTGGTAGACTGGCTCCTGGTATCAAGTCAATATAGTGGTTGATACTTATGATGGGTGGCAATGCATTAGGCAGCTCATCCACCACTATGTCAACAAAATTATCCAAAAATTCTTGAACTTCTTCAGGAAAATAATCTATTGTAGTTCTCGTAAGGATAACTATGGGTTTCCTCACCACAACGAATTGCATATCTTGTTATTTCTTGACTTCTTTCAAGAGTTCCTTCCCGCTCATGAGAAGTATGCTTGTGTTGGTTTCCTCTTTCACTTTATTCTCCTCTATTGGTAGCAACATGTGTGTCCTACCATTCTTCTCCAAGGTGTATGTATTCTTCCTCCCATCATGAATGACATTCTTTTCAAACTGCCATGGTCTTCCCAAAAAACTATGGCATACACCCATGGGAATTACATCACATAGGATTTCATCTCTATATCCTCCTATTTTAAATTCAACCATGCATTGTTTAGTAACCATTACCTAGTGTCCTTTCTGCAACCATGAGACTTTGTATGGATTTGGATGTGCATTTGTCTCCAGCTCCAATTTATCCACCATATCTATGGATACTAAGTTATCAGTGCTCCCACTGTCAATTATCACCTTTCATAATCTGTCTTTAGCCTTGCAAGTTTTTCTGAAGAGATTGTTCCTCTACACTGGCTTTTCAACTTTTGCCTCTGGTTTTAAGAGAACTGTCTTCAACATCAGGGATCTTCCATCCTCTGCTCCTTCTGCTTCAATATCTCTTCTCTGTGATTCTAAAATGTGAGCTTCACCTCCTCCTTCATTATTTTTCTCAGGACATTCCCAAGACATGTGTCATGTCTTTCCACATGAATAACACCTTACTTCTCCTCCTTCTCTTCTTCCTCTTAATCTAGAAGAAATTCTTCCACCACCCTGTCTTTCTTGGGAAATTCCTCCTCTTTCTAAGTGATTGTGTGGTTTCTTGGTCTCGTCCTTAGACTTATGTTCTTTGTCATGGGTAACTCCCTTTCTTTTGCTTGGGACTGGGTTTTTACCCCTTCCTCGTTGGATTTGTTTGCTGGAAAACTTCTCCTCTGCCTTCAGTGCAAACTGATAAGCATTCTCCATTGTCCTTACTGACATCATGTTGAGCTCATCCTGGATTTCATATCTCAGGCCATTTGTATATCTGGAAACTTTTTCTTCATCTCTCTCTCTCTCTCTCTTTGTCCGGTTTTGATGTTCAACCTATAAAACTCCTCTGTGTACTCCTTAACTGTCATACCTTTTTGTCTAAGGTTCTGTATCTTCCTAAACAGATTGATATGATAATATTTGGGCATGAACTTAGCCTTCAACCTGGCTACCATTCTATCCCATCTCTTTATATTCTATTTTCCTTTGCTTCTTCTCTCAGCCTGCAGTTCATCCCACCACAACACTAAATTCCCTTTTAGTTTGGTGAAATCATGTCTCACCCTTCTTTCCTCATCGACGTCTTTATAGTCGAAATATTTTTCCATGGATCTTGTCCAATCCAATAGCTCTTCAACATCTAAATTGCCTCCATACATTGGAACCTCTATCTTGGCTCTGCCTCCCAATTTGGAAACTGGTCTCAACAAGCGCTCTTCGGCAATGTCCTCTCCTGCATCTTCTCCGACGACATTCTCGCCCACATCTTCTTCGCTCTCTGCATCACTAACATCTCAAGCATCAGGTGCTCATCTCTACGCTGCCTCCATCACCTCTAATATTGCACAAAGTTCTCGCATCTCCCTTTCTACAACTCGATTGGCCAAAGGTAGTTCCACTCGTCTCATTGGTGGCATTGTGTTGATTGTCTACTACACATAGAGTACAACTTTGTGTCCTTTATGTCTCCTCCCTTTTACCTGATGTCTGTAAGAAAAACTTATTCTCCCTCCTTCGAGTAACAACTCTTATACCACTTGATGCAATCCCCCCTTCTCTCCTAAGGGTTGTGTGACCTCCTGTTCTAGGATCGATCAAGAAACTAAGTCTGATTGACTCTCTGGGTCTCTACTAGAACCAAAACCCACTTACACAGGTCCTTTCTCTAAAGACGCAGGCTATATGAGACCCGCGGTTTCTCTCCTAAGCGTTGTTCAACTTCCACGCCAACTGGGTGCTAGCTCTTTTTTGGCTAAGATTCTTCCTTCTTGCGACCACGGTTATGACCATTCTCCTAACTCAAAAGGTGTTTCACGATTTCGCGTATCAGGTATTTGCACATGAGTCACCCCAACTCTCCCAACCTCTGAAATCCCAACAGGGGCCTAGCACGTGCTAGCCCCTCTATTCTCCTTCATGGATGTGACCCTTTGCTATGATCATGCATCAATCTTTCGAGCACGTCACGATTTCACGTATTGGGGACTCCCAATGTGATTCACCTTCATTCTCCCAAGGTCCGAACTCTTGATGCTTCAGATCTGATGGCCCAGATCCTCCCTCGATCCGATGGCTCAAATCAAATCACGCTCACTCTCGACTCCTGAAATGTCGATATTTCAGAGCGCCAAATCAATGGCCCACAATCCCCGTGATCCAATGGTCTTGATTTCTTTTTCGCATATTGAGACTTCGCATTTCATGAAGTTGGAGGACCTCTCACCTCCCTTCTCTCGATATATGAACTCCCGATATCTCCCTGGGAAGCCAATGATCCAGATCTCTCCTTGATCCGACATTTCAAATCAAATCGCGAACTCTGATTTCGCAAGTTCCCGGAACTCTTACTTCCGATTTCCCGAGTTGTGAACTCCCGACAAGACCATATTTATGGTTCATCTCCCTCCTCCGAGCAACGGCTGTGATCAAATCGTGATTTCATGATTCACAATTTCTTATAACCCTAACTTCAAATTCTTTGAGTCACGAGTCAACGAAATGCTAATCTCTCACCATGTGTCCCCTTTGATGGATGGTTCTAACGATTTTGAAATTTCGCAACCCCACTCCTCTTGTGTACTTTCAAATCTTATCGTTAGTGCACTTTACCTTGATCGGATGGCTACGATTCTTTTGTGCTCAGACTGAATGGTTGAGATATTTCCCCCTCTGTGCCTACTCCTCATTGTTTGGATGATGATAGGACGGTCTAGATATTTCCCCCCTGAGCTTACGCTTTCTTCAAACTTAGATAATTTTTGAAAGATTCAAAGGCTTCGACCTTTTTCCTTCCTAGGAATCCGTTTCTTGGATCTCGGTAACACTTATGAAAAGTGTTATTCCTCTTAAGTTTGGTCTCATGGAGACTTCGACTTCCCACGCACTCCTTGAGGTTCGGGGATTTCAATAACTCAAATCTGAAGGATTTCTTGAAGATAAATTCCCCTCACCCTCCTGGTGTTCTCCTTTTCTGATTCTTGGACTTCTTATACAGTCCCTTCAACACTTAGTTGAATCTCATATCTGTGCACTCCTTGCACCAAATCTTTACACAAGGTTCAGATTCTTGAGGATGACTGTGCACGCCTTGCACCAATCTCTTTACACTCCTTGCAAAGGGAAAGTTTTGTGTTATCTCTTCTGAGTAAAAGCTGCATCAGATGCCCATTTATGTCAAACTCAATAAGCCAAAATCAAACGACCAAAAAACAAAGCCAACATGATTAAAATTTCAAAGGTCTGGACATAGGAGAATGCCCAATTAATATTACAGATTTACCATGCATCGCAACAGCCGCAAAGTCCCCAGCCGCCGCCACCACCAGGACCAGGAGGGGGAGGATCAGGACCTGGACGACCTGCAGGACCCCCTTGAGAATCCATCTTCAAATTTTACCACAATAACAATAATATTTCCTTTCTCGACACTATTCAGATCTACATTCTATCAATTCTATATGCAGAATCGTAGATAGAATGACTTATATAGATCTCTGGGAGTGCCCATGATGGCCAGTTTTACACACTGCCACAAACCAACATACAGGTAAAAGCCTGTAACACGACAGCTAATTGCAGCCTTGCACGGTAAGAAATATGGGGATAGTGTGTATTATTTCTATAAAGAAAGAAACTTGGTACCTGTGCAGAAGACCTACCATTCACAGGCATTCCTTTCTCTACTCACTGTTGTATTTCGTTTTTGGTCTCGTTTTTTAATTATGTAGATCATAGATCATGGTTTGATGACTGGTAGCCTATTTTGAAACCTAGTTGACGTGCATTTGTAGAACACTCTGGATGTAATTTAATACCAGATGCCTAATAGTTACGTATTCGTCTCTTCCTTATCTACAGCTTGGTATGTCCTTTTCTGTATCGTAAGCGAAGTCGGAATCGACAAATCTTGCCTGCTTTCCAGAATTAGGTCATCCGTGTGGACTTTTCTTAGAATACGTGGGGAGACTAAGTTGAGAGGAAAATCGGGCTTGCCCCATTGTGGAGAAGACTTCATTTTCTAATCCATCCCCAACACCCTATGGACTCTTCTGTCATTATCCCTAAGACAATTTTCCAACCTGAAAGGCCTTCCGTGCCCAATTCTCAACCCAAGAATACCCATGATCAACTTCCTAAATCCTCAGTTGCTGCTGAACCCGTGAAATAGCCCTCTCCACTCAATTGGCCAGAGAAAAACTGGGGATGTCCCATTTTGGTGGAAGATCATCTTCCGCGTGCTCATCAGGAAAGCGCAGGGATCTTAGCGGCCCCGCCTCAGCAAGAGGAAATCCAATGACAAAGTCTTTCAAAGGAACAGCTGCACTTACTCCTAGACATCCATAGGGATGTTGCAGATCAATTGTTCTGTGAGGACAACATCAAGCGTAGATTGGATGCTTTATTTGTCATTCTATCAGGCGATCCTGTTCAAAATTGTTGCCCGAAATGCGGCCATCCATACAACTTTTCTCCAGCCTGGCACCAGAATCTATAGAACGAGGGTAGTGGTGGCACATCTGGCGTATGAATTTATCTTTATGTTATTTCCCTCGTCCAATTTTGTTTAGATATGTTAGGACTAGTTTTGCAGAGCTTTCATGCTCAAAGAACGGTTTACTATGGCCTAGCATTTATGGCTCTAGTTATTGAGACATTTGAAAACACTCTGTATTTTGGCAAATAGGGGCACGAAACTAGTCCTGGTTTCCATTTTTGGCAAGCCAATTCCCATGCTCTTAAGATCATGTATGAGATCATGTATGTTTTACAGTTATCTCACTTAATACAAGTTTTTTAATTTACAAAAAAAAAAAAGAGTATTCTAGTAGGATAATTAAAAAAAATGGATTATTGAAATTTAATGATATAAATAGTTAAAATTTTTACCTCTATCTTTTGATAATCTAGATTGATTTAAAATTTGTACAATCATCTTTCCACCTTGAAGGAGTCTTGGATCATAATATATATTTTTATCATATTTGTGATCTCAAAAAAAAGTTTATTTGTTATACAATTAGCCCACTTCTTATTAGTATTTGCCAAAGCAGTTACTGAATTTTTTATTGGTTGAAATCTTTTTGATATCACATACAATTTCCCTGCTATGTTGCAAATTTTTTGGGTGAATTGTGAGAGATATAAATTAATTTTCAAAATAAATTTATATAAATTATATGATTAACTTTTTCAGAGATTCTGCAGTCGAGGGACACTCTAGCTCCATAGTCGAGGGACACTTTAGCTCCATGGCATTTTTCTGTCACATGTGACATTCATGACAGGGTTTGAAACTCCCAACGTCCCAACTATGACTCCTCCTAACATTAGTGACAGCCTTTGAAATTCACAACTTCTCACTGTAGTCGAAGCCTTTGCATGCATGAGGGCAGTGCTCCACTTAGATGATGGAGCCATCTGTGTGCAATAACCTCCTTCTACCTGTTAGAGAAGGCATAACCTCCCAACTAAACCAAGCTAAGTGTTGAAAAAAAAAAATCTTGCAAAGGAACCAAGGATATCTCTCAAGGCAGGACAATTCTTGAAGTTACATAGGCATGTGAATGATAGCTCAAAATAGATACAATTTATGAATTCAAGTTGCACATTAGAGTATATTATTATTATTACTATTATTGTGTTATCAGCTTATGAACATAACAGAATTCATAGTAACAATGTTAATCACTACGTTGTGCATGTTGTTTTTGTTCATTGTTATAAGATAATGTGAAAGGTACTTACTTATGGCCTTGGTTGCTTGGGTGTGTTCTGATATGCACTACCATTCCCAAAATACAAATTCTAACACATAATCCATAACCATTATAACCCTTATAAGCCCCAACCTATTAAAGCAGATAATCCATATCCTATAGCAAGTATAGCACATAATCCATAAGCATAGTATTCTCCTAGGATAATTAAAAAAAATGGATTATTGAAATTCAATGATATAAATAGTTAAAGTTTTTATCTATATCTTTTGATAATCTAGATTGATTTAAAATTTGTACAATCATCCTTCCACCTTAAAGGAGTCTTGGATCATAATAGAACTATGCTTATGGTTAAAATTTATATATTTTTATCATATTTGTGATCTCAAAAAAAGTTTATTTGTTATACAATTAGCCTACTTCTTATTAGTATCTGCCAAAGAAGTTACTGAATTTTTTATTGGTTGAAATCTTTTTGATATCACATACAATTCCCCTGGTATGTTGCAAATTTTTTGGGTGAATTGTGAGAGTTATAAATTAATTTCTAAAATAAATTTATATAAATTATATGATTAGCGTTTTCATAGATTCTACAGTCGAGGGTGATCCAAGTGGATATCGGTGGCCACCCACCTTTTCCGACTGGCTCAAAACAATTTTCTGGCAATTTTGGCAATTTACTATTTTTAGCAGGTTTTAACTTCCGGGGCCATTTTGAGGGCCTAAATGAAGGTTTTTTGAGATAGAGGTTCTCAATGATATCCAAAGGAATGATTGATCCCACGAAATGAATCTCCTCTACGATACCTTTCCAACGAGCTATCACACGCCTAAAACGGAGATTGTATGCAAAAGTTACGACTCTGGGAAGTTGATGTACTAACTTACCCAAACGGGGCCCACATGACTTTTGGCGCTTCATCTCCTAGGGTGAGGTTTTTGGATGTCTATGACTTTTGACATTCTCGTCTATTTTAAAAAGGCCTCTAGAGCCTCATTGTAATCATCTTCTGACAGATGCGAGTAGCAGCCATATCTCTTCTCAGAGATAAGCTACCAGCGCCCTAGTTAGTTCATTTCCATTATCTCTGTAAGCATATTTCAGTCATTTGTTATTAATGAAATGAAGTCTTATTTC
>ML780314.1:1385731-1406253 GCA_009831015.1 Picea engelmannii | reverse complement strand
ACACGCCTAAAACGGAGATCGTATGCAAAAGTTACGACCCCGGGAAGTTGATGTACTAACTTACCCAAACGGGGCCCACATGACTTTTGGCGCTTCATCTCCTAGGGTTAGGTTTTTGGATGTCTATGACTTTTGGCATTCTAGTCTATTGTAAAAAGGCCTCTAGAGCCTCATTGTAATCATCTTCTGACGGATGCGAGTAGCAGCCACATCTCTTCTCAGAGATAAGCTACCAGCGCCCTAGCTAATTTATTTCCATTCTGTCTGTAAGCATATTTCAGTCATTTGTTATTAATGAAATGAAGTCTTATTTTCGCTACATCTCTGTGTTTATGTGTATTTATGTATTTCATTGTGTTCCTACATAAATCCGGATCAGAGGGACACTCTAGCTCCATGGCATTTTTCTGTCACATGTGACATTCATGACAGGGTTCGAAACTCCCAACGTCCAAACTATGACTTCTCCTAACATTAGTGACAACCTTTGAAATTCCCAACTTCTCACTGTAGTCAAAGCCTTTGCATGCATGAGGGCAGTGCTCCACTTGGATGATGGAGCCATCTGTGTGCAATAACCTCCCTCTACCTGTTAGAGAAGGCATAACCTCCCAACTAAACCAAGCTAAGTGTTGCAACATTTTTTCCTTGCAAAGGAACCAAGGATATCTCTCAAGGCAGGACAATTCCTGAAGCTACATAGGCATGTGAATGATAGATCAAAATAGATACAATTTATGAATTTAGGTTGCACACTAGAGCATATTATTATTATTACTATTATTTTGTTATAAGCTTATGAACAGAACAAAATTCATAGTAACAATGTTAATCACTACGTTGTGCAGGTTTCTTTTGTTCATTGTTATAGGATAATGTGAAAGGTACTTACTTATTGCCTTGGTTTCTTGGGTGTGCTCTGATATGCACTGCCATTCTCAAAATACAAAGGAAGGATTCCCATTGATTACTATTGATGGAGTCTCCAATGAACATAAAATTCTTTCCTCTTAGCCTCTCCAACAGGTTTGTAGCATTCAACCTTCAAGGCATCCACTTCTCTATTATTCTTTTTCGTACATGCTATCATCAAGTGACAACAGGCATCAGTTGTATCTGCTAGGGAAAGGGTATGAAAAATAGTCAAAGGGTGAGAGCTCTTTAAAACTATACTTTTGAGAGTTACCTAATGTTAAATATACATGTTGTTACTTTACTATTTGCAATATAAGTTTTTTATTGTTTAGTTGCCAAAAATGCGTATATTGATTAACTATTAAACTTAGATATTCAATCATTTTTTCCAAATGTAATGGTTACGGTATCACACACAAAATTCCATTTATCTGATTGATGAAGTAACGTGTCAGGATTTTAATATAGAAAATGCAATCCCTCCTTGTATAGAAAAGGGAAGGGAAGGGAAGGGAGGGAAGAAAAATCCCATTTACCTAATTGATTAAAGAAAAAGGGAATGGAAAAGCATATTGGAAGCGCAACCTTTACAAAAATTAAGGAAGAAACAATCACAATGCAGCTAACTATCTCCCTTTAGCAAGTTTTTCCCACCTGCATTTCACAGAACTGTTCATAAAGTCCCAACTTGAATTGAAGTGATGGTCTCATGCTAGGATTTGATGACATCTTCATGTTTTTTCCACAACTTGGTATACACAATTTTTCATTTTTTAGTGAAAGAAAGAGAATAGGAATGTTGAGTTGCACCACATTGTCAAAGGTCATCCCCTTCTACATATATTAGGTGATGTTCCCCTGGACATTTCACCACTTCACATAGGCATTCCCTTCAGTTGCTCAACTTTTCATGTCTACTTGTAGAAAAAACATTCTGATACAATAAGCATTGAAGCATTGACCCAGAGCATTATCGATTAGGTAGAACATAATTTTGAAAATCTTAAATATTAAGTAAAACATAATTTTGAAAATCTTAAATTTGCTTGAAACTGTAAATCTTAATATCTGATCCAACCTTGTATCTTTATTTCACCTAAAGACAAATGTTTTTCTGTATTTATTTTTAATCGAATTAACTCACAAAAAACAAATATTTTTGTGTATTTCTTTTCAGTAGAATTAACTCACAAAAGATACTTTCTTGCTTCCAGAGCAATTAACAAACAGAAAAACAAGCTAGCATGCATTCCCTCATTGAAGTCCACATGTGCCACGTTCTCCGCCAGATGGTGTCATTCACTACCTCTTTAGGACTCGTCGGAATTGGAAATTCACTTTTCTGATCAATGCTCATTTTTTAATAAAAAAGGGTGTGGCTGTTGGAAAAATACCACCATTAAAGGAATTATGAAGTATGAATTCCTATCTTTAACGATATTTGGTTATTTGAAAAATAGTGTTATTATTCTCTTTTAAATAAAGAAAAAATTTGATTATTTAAAATATTTTTCATTTATGGATTGGATTGTAACGGTATTTGGTTATTTGAAAAATAGTGTTATTATTCTGTTTTAAATAAAGAAAAAATTTGATTATTTAAAGTATTTTTCCTTTATGGATTGGATTGTAACAGGATATATTTGATCTATATCTCCGTCGTCCAGTAGTTCAATGAGCTTTTACAACATTAAATACAAAAATTGTGAAAATCTCAATATTTTTTTATTTTGTTTAATGGCATATGATAGTTTATTTGTTTAATGACATATGATAGTTTATTTGCTTAATGACCTATGATAGTCTCTCATAAAAAGAAACATCACAATAGGTCAACACATATTTTCATATATTGTGTATACCATCAAAAAGGAATGTTCACTGGCTTGATTAAATCACGGTTTATTCAATGTCATTAAACAAAAACAATATGGCAGATTCAAACTTGCCCCTCATTCGATCTCACTTGCAAACCTTGGAAGTGAGTGTGGCTACTATGGCTCGGTGCACTATACTTAAAAACAATTTAGGCTAGAATGGGAATGATAATACAACTCTAGTGAAATACATCATTGATACGTTGAAGCACATTTAGAGTATAATTTTCCTAATAGAAAAATTGTTCATATAGAAATTCCAAGAGCTCTAAACATGCTTCCATGGAACGCACTCATGAATTGATGAAATGTTTTATGGAAACTTACCATATGAATTTTAGTTGCAACAATAAAATAATAGTATTAATAGTGTCCAAGCAATTAAGATTTATTGGAAAAATAGCACAAGCCATTCAACTCAGTAAAAGGATAACAATGTTTTTACAAATAAGAGACAAGGTCACACATTAATACATGTTGATTTCCATTGCAATTAAATTACACTTTTAACTAATGTTAGCAATGACAAAGTAACAATATAAAGAACCACAAAATTGAGCGGAAATATGTACATTAATATTCTATTGTGATGTGTCGGTATGGTGTTCAATGGTCTTGGGAGCAATACTTGGCAAACGCATATTAATGTTGGTAGGTACACACTTTCATTGAGACTTTGTAAAATCATTTATGTTATTTTACTTTAGTGGTGAACATCTTCAACTTAGACCTTTGGGTTGCGTAGGAATGTACAAGACTTAGTTAAAACATATGGGTTGAGATTGTCTAGAGTGTATGTTCCCAGAATATGTGCGCTATGTCAGGTGAATATGCGTGCTATGTCATATGAATACATGAATATATAGGTAGGCACCATTAAAACACAGTAATTTAAATATTCTACTTTTTTAATTTTTTTGGGAACATTTTTTCAACCAGTTTTACTTAAAATCTAGTCAAAAAATTAGAAGAATTGTTCAAATTTAGTTGTTGAGATTGCACAATCCGAGTGCAACGGGGTTTTTTCAATGTGTTAAATCCATTTGTTTCTTAAATAAAGTAATTACTCCCACTGAATTAGTTAGCTGAGTTATTTGTTGTTTATGCATTGTGAGGTTTACATGGTCAAATAGCAATTAGATCTTGACATTGCATCTAGACAATTCTTGGTTGTTAGATCTAGATATGGCATCTAGTTATTTCTAGAGAGATCTTCTTAAATTTTTGTGTTTATTCTTATATGTTGTACCAATTGTTTTAGAAACTCTTAGAGTTCTCAACTTCATTAATTTGCAAATTTTAACCTAAGTTTTCCCTAATATATTTATTATTCAATTTTTTTTTAAAACATTACATTTTTCAAATTTTCTACTTTCTCATAATGAATTTTCTATTGATTGAAATTGTTTTGATATGACATAATTCCCCTTGTATGTTGCAAACTTTTTGGGTGAATTGTTTTCCAAAATAAATTTATATAAATTATATAATTAGTTTTTTCAGAGGTTTTGGATCTGTTGCATTGCATTCGAGGGACACTCTAGCTCTATGGCACTATCATGTGACATTCATGATAGGATTTGAAGCTCCCAATTTCCAAACTCTGACTCCTCCTAACATTAGTGACAGGATTTGAAATTCTCAACTTCTCACTGCAATCGAAGTCTCTGCATGCATGAGGGCAATGCTCCACTTCGATGATGGAACCATCTGTGTGCGATAACCTCCCTCTACCTTTTAGAGAAGGAATAAACTCCCATCTAAACCAAGACAAGTGTTGCAACATTTTGTCATTGTGAAAAGTTCGAGGATATCTCTCAAGGCGGGACAATGCCTGAAGCTACATAGGCACATGAGTGATAGCTCAAATTAGAAACAATTTATTAATTGAGGTTGCACACTAGAGAATATTATTATTATTATTTTTATAAGCCTCTTGAACAGAACAAAATTCCTAGTAACAGTGTTAATAGCTACGTTGTGCAGGTTGTTTTTGTTCATTTCTCTAGGATAATATGAGAGGTACTTACTTATTGCCTTGGTTTCTTGGGCATGTTGTGATGTGCACTACCCTTCTCAAAATATGGAGGAAGGATTCCCACTTATTACTATTGATGGAGTCTCCAATGAACATAAAACTTTTTCCTCTCAACCTCTCCAGTAGGTTCGTAGCATTCAACCTTCAAGGCATCCACTTCTCTATTATTCTTTTTAGTACACACTATCATCAAGCGAGAGTAAGCGCTCGTATCTGCTAGGGAAAAAGGCATGAAAAAATAGTTGAAGGGTGAGAGCTTTAAAACTTGAAAAAAGCATGAAAAAATAGTAGAAGGGTGACAGCTTTAAAACTTTACTTTTCAAAGTTACCTGATGTTAAATATATATGATGTTAATTTACTATTTGCAATATAATTTTTTGATTGTTTAGTTGCCAAAAATGTGTATATTGATTAAGAATTGAACTTAGATATTCAATCATTTTTTCCAAATATAATGGTTACAATATCATAAACAAAATTACATTTATCTGATTGATGAACTAACAAGCCAGGATTTCAATACAGAAAATGAAATCCATCATTGTATAGAAAAGGGAAGGAAGTGATTGTTTAGTTGCCAAAAATGTGTATATTGATTAAGAATTGAACTGAGATATTCAATCATTTTTTCCAAATATAATGGTTACAATATCATAAACAAAATTACATATATCTGATTGATGAACTGACAAGCCAGGATTTCAATACAAAAAATGAAATCCATCATTGTATAGAAAAGGGAAGGAAGGGAGGGAATAAAAATTCCACTTACCTAATTGATGAAAGAACAAGGGAATGGAAAAGCATCTTGGAAGCGCAACCTTTACAAAAATTAAGGCATTAACAGAAGCAGTCACACTACAACTAACTATCTCCCTTTATCAAGTTGTTCCCACCTACATTTCACATAACTATTCATAAAATCCCAACTTAAATTGTAGTGATGGTCTCATGCTAGACTTTGATGGCATCTTCCTTTTTTTTTCAAGAACTTGGTATAAAAAAATTGCAATTTTTCAGTGAAACAAAGAGAGTAGGAATGTTGAGTTGCACCACATTTCTAGAGGTCGTCCCCTTCTGCATCGTCCCCTTCTGCATATATTAGGTGATTTTCGCATGGAGATTCCACCACTTCAGTTAGGCATTCCCTTCGGTTGCTCGACCTATCGTGTCTTCTTGTAGAAATAACACTCTAATACAGTAAACATTGAAGCATTGATTTAGGGCATTATGGATTAGGTAAAGCATACTCTTGAGAATCCTAAATTTGCTTGAAGATGTAAATATTAATATTTGATCCGACCTTGTATCTTTATTTCATTGTCTTGAAGATGTAAATCCTAATATCTGATCTGACCTTGTATCTTTATTTCATCGGAAGGAAAATATTTTTCTATATTTATTTTTAGTGCAATTAATTCACACCAAAAGACAAATATTTTTATGTGTTTCTTTTCAGTGGAATTAACTCACAAAAGCTATTTTCCTGCTTCCAGAGCAATTAACAAACAAACAAACCAGCTAGCATGCATTCCCTCGTTGAAGTCCACATGTACCACATTCTCCACCAGATGGTGGCACGCTCTACCTCTTTAAGACTCGTGGGATTTGGAAATTCACTTTTCAAATCAAAGCTCATTTTTTAATAAAAAAAGGTGTGTTCATTGGGCAATTACCACCCTTATAAAAGGAATTATGAAGAATGAATTCTTATATTTAAAGATATTTGGTTCTTTGAAAAGTAGTGTTATTATTCTTTTTAAAATAAAAATAAATGTTTGTTTCTTTAAAGTACATTTTCCTTTATGAATTGGATTGTAACATAATATATTTGACTTCGAGTAATTCAATGAGATTTTACAACACTAAATACAAAAATTGTGAAAATTTCAAGACTTTTTTTATTTGTTTAATGGCATATCATAGTCTCTCATAAAAAGAAACATCACAATATGTTGATACATATTTTCATATAGTGTGTTTGTCATTTAATAGCATATCATAGTTTATTTGTTTAATGGCATATCATAGTTTCTCATAAAAAGAAACATTACAATATGTCAATACATATTTTCATATAGTGTGTTTGTCATTAAAAAAAAACGAAAATCTCAATGGCTTTGTTCAATGATTTGATTAAATAATGGTTTCTTCAAAGTTTTTTCCCCATTCTATCTTAGTTGTAAACCCTAGAAGTGAGTGTGACTACTAAGCTAGATACAATATACTTTAAACAACAATTTAAGTTAACATGGAAATGATAACACAACCCCTATGAAATACATTATTGATACATTGAAGCACATTTTGAATATAATTTTTTTAATAGAAAAATTGTTCGTACAAAAATACCAAAAGCTCTAAACATACTTTTATAGAACACATTAGTGAATTGATGCAATGCTTTATGAAAACTTACTATATGAGTTTTAGTTGCACCAATAAAATAATAGTATGAGCAATCTCTAAGCAATTAAAATGGAAAAATAACA
Organism: Picea engelmannii; assembly: GCA_009831015.1. NCBI lineage: Eukaryota > Viridiplantae > Streptophyta > Pinopsida > Pinales > Pinaceae > Picea > Picea engelmannii. The sequence goes on along the minus strand of ML780314.1, from coordinate 1,398,930 downwards.
CAAACCATTTTTAAAATCAAAGAAGAGACAAGTTCACACATTAATACACGTTGATTTCCATTGCAAGTGACTTATGCTTTAACGTTGATGTCCATTGCAAGTGACTTAACTAACTTTATCAATGCCAAAGTAACAATATAAGCAACCATAAAATCGAGGGGAATATTTATGTTAATATGCTATTATTGGCACGTACTTGCAGCTTTTCTGCTCACACTTTCAATGAGACTTTGGAAAATCTTAGACATTAGTGAAACAAGGGTTTTTGAGATTGCACAATGCTAGTGAAACAAGGGTTTTTGAGGTTGTCAAATCCATTTATTGTTGGAATATAGTAATTACTCTCGTTGACTTAGTTAGTTGACTTAGTTAATTGAGTTATTTGTTGTTTATGCATCCCTAAGTTTACATGGTCAAATAGCAATTAGATTCTAGTAAAAAATTCAAAAAATAAATGTTTAGAGAATGTCATTCTTAATTATTAAACCTACTTAAACTATATATTACAATTAATCATATATTAATTGATGGAGAATAATGGCGAAATACCATAGTTAGGAAATTGTTAGAACCAATTACTATTGTAAGCTTTAAGTTGTTTTCCGATCCACACATTTAGGAGATTGTTAGAGGCTATCCTAACCTATATATTTGTATGCAATTTATCAAATTCAATATAGAGTGTGTGAGCTTAGTCTCACTTCTCATTGTGTGAGCCCTTGTGGCCTCACCGTATTGATGTGTTATTCTCAAATTCTAAGCTAGTATCAGATCTAGCTCCGCATTCTCCTCATCAAACATCGATTCTTCAACTAGAAACACATCATACTGATATGTAGAATATAATAAATCGTCATGTTGGTTCTTCCTCCTCATCTGTTTCAGCTCTCTTTTTTTTTAACTTCAACTCAAAACATCTCCATTAATATCTATTATCCATGTACAATGTATCGATGAAAGAAGTAGCATAAGTGACCAACAACCATATTTTTTGAATGGAAAGTTTTGGCATTAACAAAAGTAGACATCTATTCCATTCACTAGACTCGTACAATAGGGAAGATTTATCAACATTATCACCAAAGTTTGAAGACGAATTACACTTTCTTGAAGATTGGCTTGAAACACCATGTTTTGATGAAGCCTGCAAAAAAGTTGCAGTAGCAGACAATAGAAATGAAGTATCACTAAATGATGAAGACGAAATAGAATGGGAAGAAACAATGGATACATCTGATGAAGTTCATGGCATTCTGATGCATTGGAGTCCTGAAGAAATTAGATTTTACTATGAGTTAATGTTGCAGCAAATTGATGATCAAAAGCTCAATAGTGAAGAGAAAACAAAGAATGGTATGTGGTAGAAGTTCACATACAAACAATGAACAATCTTAAATCATTTTCAGATTGATGACAAACACCAACAAGAAGATTAAGGATAAGAAGTTGAAACATGGAATTTTCAGCAAAAGAGGAAGGCTTAAATTAAAAATCCATAGAGGTTTCAGAAGAAGAGAAAAACTCACTCATACGAGAAGTTGAAACAAATTTTAAGGTCATGTTTGAATTGTCCTTTGTAATGTTTGTAAGCCTAGATGAGACTAAGACTGGCATGCATGTTATGTATTGACATTGTATTAAAACCATTTTTCCATTAAGGGGGAGTGTTAGAGAATAATGGTGAAATGTCATAGTTAGGAAATTGTTAGAACGAATTACTATTGTAAGCTTTGAGTGGTTTTCAGATCCACACATTTAGGAGATTGTTAGAGACTATCCTAACCTATATATTTGTATGCAATTTATCAAATTCAATGTAGAGTGTGTGAATGTAGTCTCACTGTGTGAGCCCTTGTGGCCTCACCTTATTGTTGTATTATTCTCAAATTAAGTTTAATAAACTAAAAAAAAAAAACAACTAAAAAACATTAAAAAGTAAAGTACTATTTTTATTCCTTTTTTTCATTAATTTTTAAATCATACCCATCTTAAGCAGCGTTCTTGTTGGTATTGGTTGGGTTTATGTGCAAGGTTGCAAGGGAGATTGAATCTTATTGTATATCTTCATTGTGCATAACTAGCACAACCACATTATAAACATGGTTGATATACTTCTATCCGTCATATCAATCACTTTTATTATAAATAGGTAAGAAGTTTCACATTAAAATTAAGATCATTAGCCTTTTAGATTAAAATTACATATATATTTTTCGCATTTCTTTATATTTCCATAAAATAATTAATATACATAACAATCTATGTATATTTGAAGTTTGAATGACAAACCAAAAGACATCCAAATATAAAAGGAAAATCTTATATCTAAACTTAACATTGCTCCCATGACTTATCTAATCAAATTCCATCCTCATTCTCATTCATTTCAAAAATCAATATTAATAAGTGGATCTTCACAATATTAATAAGTGGATCTTCACTCATTCTTTGTAGGTGATTTAATTAGTAGATTATGTATCAGTAAAATGTGTATAATATAATTGTATATATTAATAATTCCAATCAAATCTAATTGGGTTAACAATTAAATTTGTATAAACTAGCACAGTAGCAATAGTTGTTGGTGAACACCGAAAGAGTGAGAAGATGAAATGAATCTTTAAAAGAATATATTAAATTTTATTATCTATTAACAAATAAACTGTTGGGCTTCATTTATTTTGTGTGACTACTAAGAATATTCCAGCCATATTTAATCTTGTCCATAGAAAACTTATTAAGCACTAAACCCCTATTAAATCTGCCCATTGTCAATAGGTGTACGCCTTTCGACATAATTAATATTCCTAATAACCATAAATCCCCAATAAGTATAATTAAATATAATGTATATACATTCAATATATGTATCTATATATCTTTATTATTATATGTATGCATACATTCAAAATTTAGGTAAATTATTGATTGAAATAACACCAACAATTAAATGAAAACATATCCTTAAAAGAATCGACCACAGTTTTAGAGAAATTATCACATTTCTTTACCATATACATAGTGTGGATTTTGACTTTTTCTAATTGGAATTTAAGTGATTTAGATATAATAATAATAATAATAATAATAATAATCATCTATACACTAAATTGGTGTTGATGTATGAGACCCCTTGAGTGATGGAGGTATACATATCCTATACTGAGTTGCTAAAGTATAAAAGCTTAGCCTTTCTTAGAGGTAAGTTCAATCTTATAAATTATGACGAATATTGTGTCAATTTTTATAATTTTTTATTTTGTAGATTACCATAAATACTATATTAATTGTTGTGTCAATTTTATAATTTTTTATTTTGTAGAATACAATAAATATTATATTAATTTTTAGTTTTTTTATTTTTTATCTTAAAATTTATCATAAATATTATATTATTATTTTCATTTTCTTAAAAAGAAGTTTACAATTTAAAAAAATTAGCTACTTTTTCTAATTTTTTTATAACAAAGTTCGATTAAGACACATAAATTTTGTCTTCTATGATACTATTTAATTAAGGAATATGCCTGGCATATGAACACATATGCATTCCTAACAACATATAATTCTCAAACACAATTATAAGAATAATATCATAGCATAAATAACATAATTAATCACACAACATTCATAACAAACACATAAAAGATATTGCATACCTCAAAGGTTCCTCCATCCATAAACTATATTGTCCATATACTCTCAACTATAGGTCACCCTCGACTTGGGGATATGACTCCATCAGGGAAAAGGTTACATAAGCCAAACTAAGTTATGACCAACAACACAATAAGGCACAGGATCAGGTGCCAACTCGAACAACAGTTACCAACTCATAGTCCCTCATTCCTCGTGTCTTTTCCTACCCCAAGAAGTGTACCCCTTCTCTCCTCAATAGACCTTCAACTATCCCACTTCCCTTCCAGGGCTTTAGCAACAGGCCGACTAAAAAGCCTTAGATCTCCTTGACACCTAAAACACAAGGTTTCTCAAGCAGATCAACACCCACTGGCCTAGCACATAGGGAATCCTATCCCAACAATTCTCTTACCCAGAAAGATTGATCCAAAGGCCTCACAACTTACTTCTTCAACCCAAACCACCAAGGATTTATAGGGTATCCAGCTTCACCTTCCAAACTCTAGCAAAGGTACAGATGATAGATGGAATGAGTGAGTGAATGATGGAAAGAAATGATGGAATTACTCAAATTCCAAACAATATATTTTCATGCTCTTAAGTTGACACTTGGAACTCAAGGAACTAACTTGTCCCCAACTTGGTAATTTATTCCTTCACTTAAGAACTAGTCTAAAATCATTAGATAAGACTTTCAGACTTAGAAAATAATATTATATTATTCCGTTGGCTTAAGCCCCCTTAAATTAGCCCCTCTTCATCAAGCCCTGAGCCCTCCTTCCCTCTTGTGGATTCCTAGCCCCCATACTCTTTTGCCTTACTTGGGATGTTGTTTCAAAATCAGTGAAGCCAATTTATAACTTGAAGAAGATCACTAACATCATTAAAATAAGAATGAACTCTTACTAGCTTCTTAGTGAAATTGAAACTTGGTTTTGGACAACCTAAAACACATTGAAAAGAAAAATTTGTAATCTTTGTGATAATAAGAAAGTAAATGGTGAAAAACATGTTATCTTAAAATTTCCTGTGTACATTAAAATTAAATTTACAATATTTATAACATTAAATATATTTTCTAACTTATCTAAAACAAAACAAAAAAATTCTTACAATATTTAAAATCATAAAAACAAAATGTTTAAACAAATTAATTAATCATTAAAAAAAACTTTAGAAATTAAAACTAATATTAATAAAAAATAATCATCATCATAAACATAAAAAATAAATTAATTACAATTTTTAATATTATAAAATTATAAAATTTAAAATAAATTAATATGAATTTCTTTATTTATATTTTTAAACAATTTTTATTACTTTTAAATTATACAATTAAAAAAATATCACATATATTTCCCATGCTTATTAAAAAATATCACATATATTTCCCATGCCCATAGTATAATGTGCATTTTTGTTGGATATGTGTTATATTCTTTGCACGACTAGAACTAGTGTCTATCTTGTGTTGGGGGTGCAAGGGGTAAAAGGGGGGTTGCAGAGGGTAACTACCCCCTTGTGCCAAGGTTCGGGGGCAAGGCCCCTGAAAAAAAAAAAATTCCTCGATTTTCATGTCCATTTTTGGGTGGTCCTCAGTTTTCGGGTCTATGATGGAAAGTTTTTCAGCACATGTTTTTTCATCGATGGTTTTCTATTTTCAGTTAAGGAATTAGGGTTGTTGACTAATCGAGGTCATTGGATTAGGGTTTTGGATGTCGTTGGCTCTTATATGTATATTGTATTGTAAACAATGTATGATGTGAATGAATATAAAATATGTTGGTTTTCCCAGTTTGGGTTTCTAGGGGGGAAATCTATGTGTAATGTGTGTATTTGTCATTGTATATTTTTTGTTCTTTTATTCAAAATATGTTTGCAGTAAAATATTGTATAAGGTTAAAATATGCATTTGGTATCAGAGCAATTATTGGCTTTAGGGGGATGTCTTTGTGGTCAAGGGTTTGGCTTGGGACTATGACAAGCCTTGTTATAGTGGGGGATCTGTGGTATTGATTCTTAGAGTGAAAAGATATGGAGAGCAATTCGAAAATAGATATCGAGAAATTTAATGGGCAAAGTTTTGAGCTATGGAAGCTCAAGATGGAAGATCTATTAGTAGACAGAGATCAGTGGATTGCGTTGGATCCAGGTACTGTAACTACAGGAACGTCAGAATATGATTGGAAGAACACAATCTGATTGTGTCTCTCATATTCAGTATTATTGAATGTGTCATAGGAAGTTACAACCAAGGAGTTATGGAATAAATTGGGGAACTTGTCTCAGTCCAAATCCCTGGTAAATAAATTGTTCCTACAGAAGAATTTGTATAACCTGAGGATGAGAGATGAAGATTCTGTGACAGAACATCTAAACACTTTCAATATTGTGGTAAGTAAATTATTATCTATTGAGATTAAAATTTCAGATGAAGATAAGTGTATTAGCCTAATGTTCTCTTTACTAGACTCCTGGGATAGTATGGTTGTGGCCATAGGTAGTAATACAAATACCTTGAGTTTTGATTATGTGGTTTCATATTTGTTGTCAGAGGAGATGAGACAAAAGAACATGGAAGGACAAAGCATAGATGCATTATTTGCAAGAGGACACTCCCATGATAGAGATATATCTAAATCCTCAAGTGGGAGATCTAATTCTAAGGGTAGATGTAAATCTCCTGGAAAGTTTGTAAAGGTATGTTGGAGATGTGGAAAATAAGGGCACTTCAAGAAGCAATGTAGATCCAAAAGCATCGATAAAGTGAATGGATCTGAAGGTGCTCCCTCTACAGAAGAAAAGACCTCCAAGGAAGAAGGAGGGGATGTGTAATTGGATTCTTCAAGCACACATGTAGATCATGAGGCATGGTTGGTTGACTCAGGTGCATCCTTTCATATGATTCCCCACAGGGAGTGGTTCTGTGAATATGAAATGTATGATGGAGGTAATGTTTTCCTAGGTGATGACTCAAAAACTAGAATCATAGGACGAGGAAAATTCAAGTTGATCCTCATAGATGGAAGGGTTATAACACTTCCTAGTGTTCTACACATCCTTGAATTGGCCAAAAATTTGATTTATGTAAGAAAAATGGACAATGTAGGTTAAAAACAGTATTTGAAAAAGAAACTTGCATGATGGTTCAAGGAGAAATGGCGTTGTTAAAGGGAGTTTGGATTGGAACTTTGTATAAGCTGCAAGGAAGCATTATTAGTGATAGGTGTAATAGTTCCATTGTTCCTGATATTGGAGCAAAAAAATAAAAAAATCATACAGTCTCGGGAGAAAAGGTTATGTTGTGGCATCAAAGACTGGGGTGTTCTGGCATCAAAGACTGGGGCATATTAGAGAGAAGGGTCTTCGACTACTACACAATAAAATTATGGTTGAAGGTATGTATAACTTCTCTCTGGATTTTTATTTCTATGAACATTGTGTATATGGGAAGCAGAATTGGGTAAGATTCCCCTCTAGTGCAACGAGGGAAGAAGGAATTTTATAGCTAGTGCACAGTGATGTGTTTGGACCTGTGTCGGTTCCATCATTGGGAAAATATGTGTACTAGTCTCATTTATAAATGAATTCTCAAGGAATACTTGGATATATTTCTTCAGGAAGAAATATGAAGTCTTTGACGGGTTTAAATATTTTAAGGCTCTTGTTGAAAATCAAACAAAGAAAAGAATTAACGTGTTGAGGACAGATGATGGTGGAGAATTCTACGAGAATAAATTTGAAGAATTCTGTAAGAAGTGCGGTATATCAAGGAAAAATACTAGTCCATATACACCTCAACATAATGGAGTTTCCTAAAGATGAACAAGATGTTGATGGAAAAAGCAAGGTGCATGCTCATTGGCTCTGGGTTAGGGAAAGAATTATGGCCAGAGGCAGTGGGTATTGCATGTTACATGGTCAACAGATCACCCTCATCACCATTGGATGACAAGACTCCACAAGTGGTATGGACTGGTAAGAAACCTTCTCTCACACATCTCAAGTATTTGGTTGTGAGGCCTATGTTCATGTTCCAAAGGAAAGCAAGAGTAAACTTGATAAGAAGGATGAAAAGTGTATATTTATTGGGTATAAATATTGTCTCAAAGGTATAAACTTTGGAACCCAGAAACTAAGAAGGTTGTGTATAGCCAAGATGTGGTATTTAGATAAATAAAGGATGTTGTCAAACAAGAAGTCCTACCAAGTAAGGAAGAACCAAAGAAAACAGAGTTTGAGCCAAGGGATGATGAATCAAATTCTACAGAAGAACATGAATTAGCAGAAGAAGATCCTCATACTCCAATATTGAGGAGATCCGTGCAGGAAAAAAGGCTACCGAAAAGGCATACTCCATCTAATTTTCGTTCAAATTTTCCTTTGTGTATTACTGATGATGATCCTAGAACTGTTAGGGAGGCAGTGGATTCAGAGGATGTAAAACTCTGGAAAATGGCCATGGTTGAATAAATGACAGCCTTGGATAAGAATGAGGCTTGGTATCTAGTGGAGTTGTCGACTGGAAGAAATCACATTGGTAGAAAATGGGTATTTAAAAATAAGTTGAATGCAGAAGGCAAAGTGGAGAAACACAAAGCTCAGTTAGTAGAAAAGAGTTATTCCCAGGTCGAAGGAATTGATTTTGGTGATATTTTTTTCTCTTGTGGCCAAGTTAACTTCTATTCGATTTTTGTTATATGTTGTTGTTGCATTTGATTTTGAAGTAGAATAGATGGATGTGAAAACAACATTCCTACATGGGGATATACAAGAAGAAATCTATATGAACCATCAAAAATGCTTTGTTGTGAAGCGAAAGGACTTGGTATGCAAGATGAAAAAGTTCATGTATGGTTTAAAACAATCACCAAGGATGTGATATAAAAAATTTGATACTTGTATGTTGGGACTTGGCTTCACAAGAAGCAAAGAGGATCACTGTGCGTATTTTAAATTAATTGGTGATCATTTGATTTATTCGGTCTTGTATGTGGATGACATGTTGTTGATAGGAAACAACAAGGAGATTATCCAGGATGTGAAAACTTAGTTTTCCTCTAAATTTAACATGAAGGATCATGGTGCTACAAATTTAATTTTGGGAATGGAAATTAAAAGATATCGTAAAAACAGGAATCTCTGTTTAAATCAGAGAAAATATGTGGAGACAATATTGCATAGGTTTAGTATGAAGGAATGTAAGCAGGTTAGGGTCCCTATTCTTGTAGGTGTAAAGTTATCTGCGGATAAGTATCCCAAGACCCAAGAAGAGGAGGACATGTCTCGTGTTCCATATGTGAGTGTGGTCGACAGTTTGGTGTATGCAATGGTCTGCACTAGACCGGACATTCCACATGTAGTGGGCGTTTTGAGGAGGTATATGTCAAAACCAAGGAAGGAGTAGTGGACAACAGTAAACAGGGTCTTCAGTTATTTGCATGGCACTTCTAGCTATTAATTGTGCTACCAAGGAAGACCATGATTGGACAGAGTGTTTTACATACATTTTTTTGTAGATGCAGACTAGGATGGATATTTGGATCGTAGAAGATCTACAAGAGGGCATGTGTTTAACCTGTTTGGAGGAGAAATCAATTGGATGAGAAAAAGACAGTATGTAGTGGCACTTTCAACTACAGAAGTTGAATACATGGTAGTGATCCAGGTGGATATTGGTGGCCACCCACCTATTCCACTTGGACCCCCCACCATTACTTCTTTCAATTTTTCAATTTCCGCATAGTTTACTATTTTTAGCAATTTTTCGAGTCTTGAACTTCCAGAGCCATTTTGAGGCCTTAAACGACGTTTTTTGGGAAAACGGGGAGCAACATGAATCATAGATCGAATTTGCTCCCCAAAAGTTGTAATCCTCAGATAGATATTTCTAAAGAGGTATGGAACGCGTCAAACAGAGATCGTATGCCAAAGTTACGTCCCTGGGAAGTTGATGTACCAACTTACCCAAACGAGGCCCATAGTCTTGGCGTTTCATCTCCTAGGGTTAGGTCTTTGGATGTTTAGGGTTTTCCATTATTTCTCAATAATAATAGGCCTTCGAGCCTCATTGTAACACAGCTCAGAGGCTAGTAGCCGCCACATCTCTTCTCAGAGATAAGCTACCAGCGCCCTAGCTAGTTTATTTCCATTTTTTCTATAAGCATATTTCAGTCATTTGTTATTAATGAAATGAAGTCTTATTTCCACTGCATCTCTGCATTTATGTGTATTTTTTTATTTCATTGTGTTCCTACATAAATCTGGATCAGTGGTATCAGAGCGGTCTGCTCATTCTCGATCCTTCTTTGCATGTCCCCAACGAGGTCGAGGTATAAGGAGTTGGGGCTCGATCTGGTTGAACCTTTGTAAGATCAGCCTCGCAAACCTCGATGACTTCCCATGGGGGAAGAAAAGAAAGATGAGGGAGCAGGAGATCCTATCAAAATTTTGCTCAAGGAGGCCCTCGAGAAACAAAGGAACGCAATGATGGACAACTTTGCCCAGATTCTTCAACGGATTCCCACTGGCGGTGCATCAACATCCAACAGCCACTCTGGAGGCGCCACTCCTTTTAAGGTACAAGTAAACTTTGACATTCCCATATTTGAGGGCCAAATAGATGTAGATGTCGTAGATAGATGGTTGAATCTATTAGAAGGATATTTCTCGGTTCATGACCTTTTCGACCAAGAAAAGATTATTTTCACACTCCTCAAAGCCACCCCCCATGTCAAGGACTGGTGGGAAACCTACTCGGAGAAACAGGGCGAGGGAGAACCCTCTCTGTTCTCGGACTCACCCACTTGGAATTCTTTCCTAGACGCCATAAAGGAACAATATTATCCCGTGGGGAGCTATGAGAACAAATACATACAATGGACTGCGCTGCGGAAGCAAAAGGACCAAGATGTGCATGAGATGATGAATCTGTTTCATACCCTACGCACAAAGTTGGGTATCAAAGATTTAGAGAAACATTTGGTGTTAAAGTATCGCAGTTGTCTGCACAGATACATTCAGGAGGAAATGGAGTTCCTCGACATATCCTCACTTGGTGTGGCATACTGATATGCTGCCAAGATTGAGCAGAAGTTCAAACAGAAGAAGCGAGACTTTGGGTCTGCAAATCAGAAGCAAGGGAAAGGTACCCCCAAACCACAGAAAAAAGGACCAATCGAAGGCGGGGCAGCCCAGAACAACCCGCCAAAGCCACAAGAAAATAACAACACCACGAAGCCAAAAAGGACACGAGGAAGTGGTGTGATTTCCATAAGAGCTCCACTCACAACACAAGTGAGTGTCGGGCCAAGCAGTCACTGGTAACTGAGTTGAAGGCTTCTGAATTGGATGCATGCTTCGACTCTGAATTAGAACCTGACAAGGGGAATGATAGGGGAAGCAGATTATCGATGTGGATCCCTAATTCTTTCAGTGACTATAGCCTTAGAATAGAATTTTGCAACATTCATTAAAGAATTCATAAAGTAAGGAGTTATGCTTAAGAGGGAAAACAATGAAACAAGCTCTCCAAGGTTGATGCAAAACCCTTATGATCCACAGGAGGATGACTTATCTCATGGGGAAGTCTATATTACTATAGGAATATAGTTAGCAGTGGTTGCTCAGACTCGAGCTAGTGTGTGTTGCTTGCAAGAACTAGGAAAATAAATGTTTACGAAAATGAGTGCGACCATCCTCAGAAATTCTAGTTGTTAAACAATCAAACTAATCCAGGTTTGTTCTGTTTTTAAATAATTCAACCTATTAGCAGAATAAGAAATAGTTGTAAAATAGTTGTGGATTATTAAAAACCTTAGATTTCATATTATTAAAACATATTTGTGGATTAGTAAAAAATATATGTGATAATTATACATACTTACGATGTTACAGGGTATTTCTGCTTACAAGGTCTTTCAGTGGAGCAGAGAGGTCGAGAGGTGAAGACAAAGTTACTCACGACCCGTCTCCGCTCTTCTCTTTGAACTTCGAACATGAATTGTCTCGTGTTTGTAACAATCCTGGCTATTGCCCCCTATGCTAGTCATGATATTGTAATTAGGTCCTACTTGCGAACTGATGGGGCGTCACCCTCTAAGGAAGCAAAGGAAGGATGGATGAAAGGAGGGATAGAGAGGGGAAACCCAGGCCTGTTCCTCTTTTCATGAGAATTCGTCCTTCATTTCAATGAATCAATTGATCCATCCAAGTTGCGCAACACAGGCCCATCCATATAGTGGAGAGGCAAGTTACAATGGAATGGGAGGAGAGGTGGCAAGTTAGAAGAGAATAATATAGGGATGGACTGTAATGGAAGCCTCTATCGCCCAACACAGGGAAATCAATGAACAACATGGACATGGACATGAGTGAACAGCTTGCAGGGACATGACATAAGTCACAATGAGACACCAACACCAAGGCCACCTCCAAACATTACAAAGTGGGTTATAGACTTTGTACGTCCAAAACATTAAACATTTGATGTTTGGGAATTAATGCTAATTTGAAACTTAGCATTAATTCACCTTCCTTGCTGCATATTCACTTTATTTAGTTTAAAACTCAAACCAAATAAGAGATCAAACTTTAAAACCTTGAATAAATTAATGAAACGAAACTTTAAAAATGTACCAATTACCCAAAACTTTAAGTTAAAACATGGAAAGTTCATCCGCATGATTAATGATTGCATGATTAATGATTAATAGAAATGTTGAAAATCGTTTACTATACGTCCCTATTGCCCTAAGGGCAGGGACTAATAAAATATCTTGCAGCACTTTCCAAAAATTTCCAAAGTCTGTCCTGATCTTAAATACAGTTCCAACAAGGACAACAGGCTGCATATACTGCCTCCAAAAACTTTACTTGTTAGTGTCTGCACAACTTATATAAATAATATTACATTTCCTTAGTCATTCGAAAAGAATACAGATCTGTACTTCCCATAATCTTTATAATAATTAAAAAAGTAAAAACATCTCAATGTTTATTATATTTTAAAATATGACTTAAAAGTTTAAAAATTACTACATACAAATTTCTATAAAATTATACTAAAAGATTAAAAAATGTTAATAAATGTAAAATTATTGAAATTGAAAGATTAAAAAAATATTAATAAATGTAAAATTATTGAAATTAAAAAANNTAAAAAATATTAAGAAATGTAAAATTATTGAAATTTTAATAAGTGTAAAAAAGTTGACATTTAAAATTTAAATTTTTACCTCATTTGAAAAAACAATACAATATTAGATTTTAACATATATTATAATACAATATTACATTATAGAGACCATTAAACAACAACCTAATAACAACTCCTGCATTCATTACAACTCCTACATTCATTAAGAACTCAAGGAATCATTAACTACTCCATTTATGACAACTCATTTGAAAAAACAATACAATATTAGATTTTAACATATATTATAATACAATATTACATTATATTGTATTACATTATATTAGTTTTTTTGTGGTCTTGTCTTTTCTCATTAATTTAAGGTTTCGAAATACGTGAAGGCTGCAATAACACTATCAAG